>KL275558.1:12958-26222 GCA_000699545.1 Podiceps cristatus
CTGAAATGGCCCCCGCTTTTTTTTTTTTTTTTTTTAAGCCCGGCATTTGCTCCGGCTCTATGCCACCGCCATGTCCTCCACAGGCCGCAGCCCTTGTCGGGAAGGACTGCAGGACATGCTCTGGTGGCCGCGGTAGGCGCCTGGCCCCAAGAGCGGTGTCGAGGGGCTTACGGCCCCATCCACCTCCCCCAGTCTGTACCCACTCAGGGTGCATGAGAGGTGCAGTTGACGAACTGCATGTACTGAAAAAAGAAGGGAGGGTTTCCATGCTCGATGGTCATGCAGTATCGCCTTTACTGCTTTCCTTCCGCGGGGTGGGACAGGGAGCAGCTCTCAAATGGAGGCCAGCTGCTGAAAATGTCGGCATGACTCTCAGCCAAAATGCCAGCCAGCACCACCTCCAGGGCCGAAAACAAGCAGGGCATGGCAAGAAGAGAAGGAAGGCTTGGAAGGGAGGAGCGAGGGGACCTGATGGAGGGATCTTTGCCTCGGGGTGGCAGCACCCACAGAATAGGGTCATGCCCACAAAATCGGGGGCCGTGGGCACGTAGGAGAGCCTGCCTCACTCCTTTCTGCTCCCAGCCAGCCCTCACCTTGCATCAGCCCAGACGCCCGACCCCGTCACCGCTGCACTGACTCATCGGCAGCTGAGTCCCGGCACAGGGTTGGGCCTCTGGCCGCCGAGCCAGTTGCCTGGCACGCAGCACAGTGCAATGCCAGGTGGCAGAAGGGGAGGCTGAAAGAGGCGGGTGGAAAGATTTTAGCCCTTCTTTCTCCTCCCGGAGCGTGGCGCTGGATGCTTGCCCCTCTCCCCTCAGCTTGGGGGTGAGCATTCAGTGCTGGGATGGATGGCGAGGGCTTGGTTAAGCCCCATGAAGGGCTTTGCTCTGTGAGCCATAACTTCTCTGCCCGTGCGAGATTCCTTTGCATTACAGACTGGGGAGCATGGGGGGCAGGAGGGGGAGGGCAGGAAGCAAATGAAATCCAAATCCCCCCAAATCTCCTGGCCTTTGCCTGCTCGCACCAGTTTCACTTTGCTAAAGCCGATTTGAGCTCTGATCCCAGTGGGAGGGAGGAGGGAGCTGGCAGCCTTGGAAAAGAGAAGGGAAAGACACGGGGAGTGGACTTGCCGCTGTCCTGCCGGTGACGCTGACCATGGGCTGCTGTCAAGGGGAGAGGAGGTGAAGCCCCCATGCATAGCTCAGAGGGCAGGGATCTGACACCCGCACAGTCTCGAGCAGCTCTGGTTCACACCATCCAAGAGATGCAACTGGGAGGCTGAGCTTCGATATCCATGGGAGGCTCTGCTCCGAGCCCACTGTGCGGTACGCCCTGCAGATCAAAGCTGGCTGTGCAGCCTACAGCCTTCTCGCTCCGAGAGGTGCCCACGTAAAAAGAGACCTTTCATTCCCAGCCCCGGCATCTTCCTAGCTTTGGCACCCCCTGGGCTGGGAACGCAGGGATGCTGCAGCCCGTCTGCTTTGTAGTGAAGCATCCCAGGTTGCAAGGCTGCAGGGTTCGCCTCTACTCTCCATCTCCAGTGGAGATGGGGTGTTCCACAAGGATGAAGCTTTTGCCGAGGCAAGGTCGCCTCCCAGTCTACGATGCCCGTGAAGGTTGGCCAGTCTGTCCCTTTGGACCTCCTGGAGAGCCATCTGGAGCAGCGCAGGCTGAGGGATTAGAGCCCTCTGGGACGTGTGAGCGTGGTGTACGGTGGCGGGAGGGAGACAGGAAAGCTGGTGTTGGATTCACGGTGGCTCAGTTGCTTTAATCTCCGGGATTAAGGCAGTGGAGGAATGCGGTGTGCGGCCGCGACCTGCTCAGGCTGCCTGGAGTGAACCCAGGTCAGCACCATAGCGGGCTCCAGCCCATGCCACACACCTTCTGGCTGCCGGCTGGGGGGGATGCACAAGGAGCAGGGAGAAACGGGGTGCTCAGAAACCGACCCATTACTTGCCGGCAACCTCTTTGATCACCCGCCAGATTCATCTGTGTGCCCCTTGAGCCATGCCTCCTCTTCATCTTCTTTTTTTCAGGCCAGTTCAGGCCTTTGTATCTTCCCCAGTGCCTACACTTAAACAGAATTGGTCACATTTCAGTGCTAAGGGCCTCAGGGGTACCGAGGTGCTGGCACAGCCCCATCCCCAGGTAGTTCTTTGGTTTTTGGTGAAAAGGGCACGAGCATCTCATAAATGGAGTATTTTTTGCCATTTGGGAGCCCTGCCGTTTCTAATGGCTGGTGGGATTGCAAGTCACTGCAAGACTAGTCCCTTCTCAGCACCCTGGTTTCTGGCTGGAAGCAGAATGACCTTGAGTCACAACAGTATTTGAGGGGAAAAAATCATAAAATGAAACTGAAGTGCTTCCAACCGAGACGCTGCTAAAGGATTGAGCAATGAGATTGATCTCATCTTCAAGCGCTGAGCCATCCTGCCCGCACATTTCACGGTTTCCTCAGGAGAGCCTATCTTAACTAGAGCAGCCCATGATCTGGCAGGAATACAGAGAAGCAGCTTACATTTCTGGGGTGCCTTTCATCCAGAAACCAAAGCTCATCTATTTCTACAAGGCTAGCAACATAGCAGCTAAATTTTTTACAACTGCTCAGCTAAGTTCCAGAAGGGATGGTACTTTGTGCTTCCGCCTTTTGCATTATCCATGTCTAAGGTGAGCAGGAGCTCCAGGAATAGCAGAATACACTGTTTCCTCCCCTTCAGAATTTTAATTCCCTTCTAGGATATTACAGCTGCTTAACAGCCCAACAAGCTCCATGCAGCAACACAGATGCTGTGGAGCCAACACCAATTGCTGCCATTTTTGCTCAGTAGAGCCTCAAACTTGGAGCAGAGCTTACAGGAAGGTGGGAGGTTAAACTGGAATAAATACAGTCTGGGGAAGCGCAAGAGATGTGGGAGGCAGCACTAGAGGTAGGAAGGTTGTGCCACACTGTCTTAGTCCGAAGGACGATCCCAGCTGCCCTTAATTTGCCTGAAGTCTTTGAAAGCAGCTTGTCTGGCCTTATTTTATGCAGCTCTGAAAGGCTGCGCTTTGCTTTTGGGTAATGTAAGAGAGGGTGTTGAACTTACTGAGGTGAGAAGCATCACACAGCTGAGGAAGGGGGACCCAGTGCTGTCAACAGCTGGTGTCAGAGCTTAATAATGAACAAGGAGGAGGAAAACACTGCTGACTCTACTGTAAGATTTCCAAGCTCTCCCTGTTATTCGGGGAAATACCCTCAATGGGGCAACACTCTGACATATGGATTTTCACACCGTGTCTCATGATGCTGTGTATAGGTGTTGGGGGTTTTTTTCCCCCTTTTTTTTTTTTTTTCTGGCATACCTGCCCCTCTCCTTCCTCTCTTCTCTTCTTTACCACTTTGTCCTCTGCAGGTTGTTGAACGAAAGCGACAAGCGGCCCTTTATCGAAGAGGCGGAGCGGCTGAGGATGCAGCACAAGAAGGATCATCCCGATTACAAGTACCAGCCCCGCCGGCGGAAAAATGGCAAGGCCGCACAGGGCGAGGGTGAAGGCCAGGTGGAGGGGGAGGCTGGCGGGGCTGCCGCCATCCAGGCCCACTACAAGAATGCCCACCTGGATCACAGGCATCCCGGCGAAGGGTCGCCCATGTCCGATGGTCATCCAGAACACTCCTCAGGTGAGTCCCAGATCTCCGTGAAACTACTGACAGGTTGCAGCCAACTTGGAGGCTCAAAAAAGACAAGTTGTCACAGTGAAAGCCTTAGTGATGTGGCTCCCACATCGCTCATGACCCAACAAACTCTGCTGGAGTCAGAGGTATAGGGACATGCCCAAATTTCACAGGCACTTGCATTCCTCTGGTCAGGCACGGTATTGTTGCACCCTCCCTCTTTTTCCACGAGATGATATTAAAATGTTTGGCTTTGTCTGGCTATTTCTCTCCCTCCACCGAAGTCTCCAGCTGGACAGTTGTCAGCAAACTGGGAGGAGTGGAGCTGGTGTGTGTATAAAGCCCAGACGTAAAGTGGTAACTCACCTCTTCTCTCTCTTTCCTCCTCAAAATGTTTTTCACGTTGCAGGTCAGAACCATGGGCCACCCACACCTCCTACCACCCCTAAGACCGAGCTGCAGGCAGGCAAAGCCGACTCCAAACGAGAAGGGCGTTCCCTGGGGGAAGGGGGAAAGCCACACATTGACTTTGGCAATGTGGACATCGGGGAGATCAGCCACGAAGTGATGTCCAACATGGAGACCTTCGATGTCAATGAATTCGACCAATACCTGCCGCCCAACGGACACGCCGGCCACCCAGGCCATGTTGGGGGCTACGCGGCAGCAGCGGCTGCTGGCTACGGCCTCGGGAGCGCCCTGGCTGCAGCCAGCGGACACTCTGCCTGGATCTCCAAGCAGCACGGAGTCTCCTTGTCTACTGCCACCTCATCGGTGGTAGACTCCAAGGCCCAGGTGAAAACAGAGGGGTCTGCCCCTGGAGGCCATTACACCGACCAGCCCTCCACCTCCCAGATAGCTTACACATCCCTGAGTCTGCCCCACTACGGTTCGGCCTTCCCTTCCATCTCCAGGCCCCAGTTTGACTACCCGGACCACCAGCCCTCGGGACCCTACTACAGCCATTCCAGCCAAGCCTCTGGCCTCTATTCTGCCTTCTCCTATATGGGACCTTCCCAACGTCCCCTTTACACTGCCATCTCTGACCCTGCACCCTCCGTGCCACAGTCCCATAGCCCCACACATTGGGAACAGCCTGTGTATACGACTCTCTCCAGACCATAGGGAATGGGGAACGGTGACCGAAGCAGCGACGGAAAGGCTCCGAAGAATCAGCACAGGCAGAAGAGCCTCCGAACTCCGAGGTCACTCAGTGCCGTCCAGCCACCAGAACCCACTGAGTATACGGAAGTGCCTTTCCTGACCCCGGCTATCGCTGGCTCACCCGCCTAGAGGAAGGTTTTTCGTCCTTTCGCCCTTTACCAATTTCACGCAGGCCACGCAACTGGCTTGCGACACCTTATTGGCCTTCTAGATGAGGAGGATTCTAGACATGGAGTGACTGGTCCATGGTGGGTTTTGTTGTGTGCACCCGGGACTGTACGATGAGAGAGACTGTCCTTTCATTCCCCTCCCCAAACTGCTCCAGGGAGTTAGCAAGTGTTTCCAACAGGCCACAATGGCCAACACTTTGTCACCTGCTGCGGGTGAAGGGTGGTTGCTCAGCCTTGGTGAACATGTTATAGGAGGAGTAGTAGGGAGGATGCACAGACGGCTTCCTCGTGATCAGCATCGTGCAGCAGTCCTGCCTAAGATTCACACATGCATGAATCTTGAACCCCGTTGGAAGACCAACCTACGCTTGCTTCCCTGCTGATTTCCACAGCTGCATCCTAGCTTTTCTCCCCGCCTCTTCTCTCCCTCCTGTCTCTGTTTAATCCCACGCTCTTTCCTGCATGGAGATTTTTAAGGCTTGCCTGAACAACGCATAGGACTCAGGAACCGCACTGTTGGTCTTAGTGTTACTCGTACCACAGCCTGCGTGCGCATGCGTGTTCATGTATGGAGGTGCAGGAGAGGTGGGGAAGGACCAGTGAATCATTAAGGTGCTGTGGGTGAATCCTCCCTTCTTACAATTACTCTGTATCATTCATTTATGTCTGGCATTTCTGGCATCTCTACCCTTTCTAATCTCTTCAGTATCCCAAACAACCTCTGAGCAAACTTGGTCCTTGCTCTTCCATGTCTGACTGTGCCTGCCTGAAACGAAGAGGCACCAAGAAAGCTACTATGCACTTGCCAATATTCTGAGTTGATTCCAATGCAGTCTCTGAATCTCCACTCCAATCTCAGGCTGATGGGGTGTGCATCCCCGCTCATTTGTTCATCATGTCTTCCCGTCAGTCAACACCTTCTTCCTACCTACACTGAAGATGGAAAGATACTCCTGCAGCTTTAAGCAAGGTAGATACGCATCCAATCTTGGACGAGCATAAAGAAAATAAGCCTATTTAGGTGCAAAAGAATTTGTTTTCCCCTTTGGGTTTCAAACTGGAAATAACCAGCTCTTGCAGTCAGATCAACCTCCTTTTTTCAGCCCAACACCTGAGGACAGTCTGCTTACTTCTCCTTTGTCACCTCCAGGACTGGGGAGGTTTGTCATGGCAGGGAGTGAACCGGCACAAAAGTTGCCGCAGGAAAAGATGACTCCCGGCAATTGATTTCAGAGACATGTTGTGGGACCTTCCAATGGGTATTCCAGTCTAGAAAGATAAAATACTTTGACCAAACATGGACTGTGATCGGTGCCGCTGTTTCCCTCTGCTGATATGATTGTCAGATACCCTTCCTGCCTCCCTTAGATATGGATGACTTCTTCTTGTGGTGTCTGAAAAGATCATGTAGAATGTTTGCTCCCTGTACACATGTAACCTCTTCCAGCCCTGTCCCCTTATTTATGCAAGTAGCACCTTCCTCCCCCACCTCCCTTTCCCCAGTCTCTATGCTGTCCTAGCACCATTAACTCTGCATTAAACATATGGAATAATAAACTTAAAAGTTTCATTTTCATGTGTCTTGGGTTATTGACTTCTTTCCTGAAAGTCTCTTGTTTTTTGCCCCAGTAAGAGTATGATGGGTCACGCCGCCACCACCACACAGACCCCGTGCGCAGCCTTCCTTTGCCTGTCATGAAGACGACGCAGGCAGAAAGAACTCTGTCTGGCTTACCAGACTCCTTCACGGAGATGAGACTCATCTTCTGTTCACATCCCAGCTCCAGGCATTTCTTCAGTGAGAAATGCAGTAACACTGATCTCTGAACTTCCAACTAAGATTCAGCACACGTAACTAAGAAAATTGCTGTTTTGCATGTGCTTCACCCAAGAATTTCTCAGCATGATTGTTAATGTTCTCCAGAATAGGAGTGTGGGGTTGCTTGTCTTGGTTCCTCATAACCAGATGGTAAATGATGTACCTTCAGAAAAACCCCAAACTTCCCCCCATACACAAACTTGTGCATTTTGGAAGCCATTAGTTTCTCTGTAGAAACTCTCCCCTCTTCCCCCAGCCTCTAAAATACAAACACACACACTCACACAGGGTATATGCAAGAAGAGATGTATACACCTTCTTACTTGTTGAAGACATCTTGGGTGCAGTCAGGTCCTGGGAGGCTATCTGAAGATGTTTGGAAAGAAAATGTACAGCAGATATCGGTCTGCTTAAGAACACCTCTCAAGGCCAAGGGCAGCAAGGTAGGATCCTGATTAACAGAGAGACTCCACAACAATTACAAATTGGTTCCAAAGGTTTCAATGCAGACACATGCGATCAATGCAGTGGGTCTGTGTTCACGAAACACTTTGTGGGTGAGTAGAGTAAGCAGGACGTCTAGGAACTGTGCAACACGTTCAAAGCTTTTTAAAACTCAGCACTATTTGGATGAAGTCCTGTATAGGGCCAAGAGCATCAGCAGCAGAATGGCTTAATGGATCTAACAATGGTGATGCCAGCTAAAGAGCTCCATGCAAAACAGAACTGTGGCCATTCACTGGAGAGAAGAAATCTCCACCCCAAATTACAGGCTGTGGGAAGAGTCCTGAGCAGGTCAGGAGCACGCGTGAGGAAGAAGGGAAGCCATGGAGTTAGGGGTAGAAGAGGTGATCACAGGGGTGGGAGAGAGAAAGGACATGGTGTGACCGAACAGAAGAGGGGGAAAAGAAAGTTCTTAACCACACTCAAGTACCTTCTCCAGCTCTTCAAAAAGCAACTTAAAAAAGAAAGTGGGCTCTGCCTCAACCATTCTCTAGTGGAAGGGGATGCCTCCTCCTCTCATCTAGGAGGGTCCTCACAACTAATACAAGACTGAGAATGCCACTGGTAACAGAGGGGTTAACCGCTCCTCCTGCAGCCTAGCAGGAGCTGGCCCGACATCCTTCCCTATCCCTTTAATCGTATCTGATACAGATGCGAGGCTGGGGAGGGGAGGCGGGTAGGGAACAAAGAAGCCATTTAAAAAAAAAAAAAAAGGGACAAGAAAACGACCCCCGCGCTCCATGGCAGACGCCAAAACGATTGCACAAAGGCACCATTTCAGGGCTGAAATTTCACCACACCAACGTGATTAAAGGATTCCATGGAGGGTGAGGGGAGAAGGCTGAAGGCCACAGTGCTGCAAATTAACCTTTTCTTGGTAGGGACGGCCTGGACCAGGAAGCATTTATGTTCCTCATAGTCGACCCCCCTCCCACACCTGCAAGCATCTCCACATTCCCTTCAACCTGTCTTTTTGCCCAGGGACCCATTCAGCTCTTGCATTCTCACCTCCAAAACCAGCCCCACCTGTGCACACCAACAGAGGAAGAATGGACTGGTGCTTTTACAGGGAGCAGTAAGAGAATGACATACTTGGCTAGTTATACCAGCTGAGTTCCCAGGCAGGTGGATATAAGCTCCCTTTGGGACATGGATGCTCATCGGCAGCCACCAACCACACATACAGCACGGAAAATGCACGCTTTATATATAAGCACAAGCTTTAACACCATCTAGTTGGCAAGATTCTTCCTGGACCTGTGTAAAGAGAAAAATCAATGTAAAGCGGGAACCATAGGTGAACCCTCCCTCTTCTTATCTTTAAATAAAGAAAAGAAAAATTCCATGGGTACTTTTTAATAAGGTAATTGAGACTCGATGTTTTCTGACCAAGAACTCAATCTTCCCCATGCAGAGCAAGAACCCTGGAGTACACAGAAGACCAAGAAACGGAAAGCAGGTAGTGGCCGGCTGGAGGCCCTTGCAGATTGTAATGCATCCACCCAGCTCTTCTTGATTTGAGCACATAACCTCCCCGCACATCAGAGGCAGGAGTGCAGGTGCCTTAAGGTGACAAATAACTGATCTTTCATCACACTACACAGTAAAGGAACTCTAGGATTTATTACTGTCTTGCCACTGTAAGAACCACCAGAGCACATACAACTGAGAGGGATGAAGAGCCTGAGCCACACACTCAGGACCATCAGTTCCAACCACATGTCACTGAACGGCCGGAACAGGAGCAAACACAGCAACAACCTACAACTGCTGAGCTGGTGGGACCTCGAGTGGCGACCACGCTTCCGGCTGGGGCAGTGCCATTGAAAGGGGATCCCCACCTCTGATAAGCAGCAGGAGCAGGGAAACAATAGGTGATTTGATGAAAGCCACTCTACGATACTCCTGAGAAGGGCCACAGCCAGCCCCAGCCAGAGAGGAAATTGGGGGTTTCCACAGCAACCTGCTCAGGGCACAAAGGCCCGACTGTCTAGGGGGAAGCAACGGAGGTGTCTCAGCACTCCCCTTTTAAGGGACAGGGGTGGAGGGCTGGAGTCTTTCTGAAGCCAAAGTACCTGCAACAGCATTTTTGTACAGCAGGAGTTTAATTGGCAATTGGTCCTATAACTGGGGAGGAGTGGTGCTGGAGGAGGAGGAAGTAGTTACTGCAGTCTTTAGCCTAGCCAGAAGTTACAGCCTTCACAGGTGAAAAAAGCTGCAAGAAAAGCACAGCACTTGGCTCCCTAATCTTATCAATATAGCCCATGACACAGAAAGAATAATGACCAAGCTGGTAGAGATAAGTAAGAAAGTCTTCTCTTGGGCATGTAGGACTGAGATGAAGGTGGGGAGAGATAAAACCACACATTAAACTTAAAATGGGGGGGTTTACAATTTATTTACACAAATATAAACAAAAATAGAAACATCTCTAGAGAAGGAAAGAACCAAAACAATGGCTGGAGGCTGATCAGTCTGTGATAATTAACTCATCCACACCCCAGTCTTCGTAGCTCCCATCCGGTAGGTAACGACGGATGATTATGGGGATCTTGCGTGCTCTGAAGGGAAGACACAGAGGTGAAAAGAAATGCCAGAGCCTTCACTGTACCACTTCAGCAGGCAACGGGAACTGAGGTGCACTGCCTTAGTGGCTTCAGTAAGTTCATCGGGTTTAACGGAGAAATCTGTGTAGCACCAGTGATTTGGTATTATATAGTAGCGAGAAGTCCCAACAACCTCTGCTCTTCTTTGTAGGTGCAAAGGACTGAGCACCCTTAGACTCAAAACAACCAAAAACCTACAGAAGGTCAGCCCTCTGTTGCTACTGCAGGAATTGAGCCCTGTGGTCTGAACCCACTACAAGACAAAACCAAGCATCTAAGTAAGATACAGAGGGGAAAAAACCAAAAAAAACCCAAGGGACTCAAAGACCAAGACACTACAGAAGTGGCAGAATTCTGAAAACCTTCATGAAAAACTGATATTTACAGAGTATTTTGCACCCTGAGAGCATCAGTTCCATTTCAAGAAGGATACATGAAATAGGGACTAACCAGGGACCAAAACCTGGTACAGCT
Organism: Podiceps cristatus; assembly: GCA_000699545.1. NCBI lineage: Eukaryota > Metazoa > Chordata > Aves > Podicipediformes > Podicipedidae > Podiceps > Podiceps cristatus. The sequence continues at coordinate 23,348 of KL275558.1, forward strand.
GGGGTGGAGCACAACATCTGCCAACAGTGGTTTCCATTAGAAAGTAAGAAAATGCTGAACACAATTTAACTTAATGGAAGTAGATTTAAGTCAGCAGAACGTAATCAGACAGTCTGGAATCTAATCAGGGCATCAGGTTTCAACCATATTGGACCTGAAAAGTAATACAACTCCTTTAATGATCACATTCAGGGCCATAGTTTTTCATTGAAGAGCTCCCTAATGCCAAGAATTACAACCGAATTTTGGCACAGAACAGGATGCCGCTATACCCTGTCACACCCTGACTTACTTTCTAGAGCTTGTGCTCAGACAGTGACCAGAAGCAACTCAGACTGAGCTTGGAGATCTGACAGGAACATGACCTAAGGAGCTTTTGGCAATGATAACGGGAACTGTAATAGATATAAAACCTGCAAGAGCAACTGCAATGCACTGAGAAACTGGGGGAGCAGAGGGACAATTCGGTTCAAGAATAGGTACTTAATCAGTAATGAAGTCCAGTTGTTCTGCTTGAAGGGGTACCTGCATGTGATCTAGGCCACCAACCATGCAGGCAAACTGGGGGCCAGCAGGGAGCTCTGCTGTGGGAAGGTGGGCCTGTAAGCGCTCATCCAGCAGCTGCCTCTGCTACAGTCAGAAAGGATTTATTTAGCTTTCTGTAAGCAGGGGACATGCCTCCCCGCAAGCACAATAAGCCAGGTGTGGAAGGGTGCGGGAAAAGTACATTCTTAACAGTGTCTCCACACCACCAGCCTGACCCTTATTTCACTGTTTGGCAACACTTCATTTGAACGCAGGCCTGTTCAGACGGCTGCTTCGAGTCAGTTCCAGTCAGGGAGTTAAACTGATTCCAGAAAGACGAGGATCTTGGGTTCTAGTCATAGAAATAAAGAACACTTGGACTCCAAAGTAACAGAGGTCAGACCACTCCTCATCATCTGCACAAGCAACTAGGACAGGAGAGAGCAGCTGAGGAGAAGTCCCAAGGTGAAAAAGGGGAAGGCAACTGTAGCGCTCACTGTTATTGAGGGAAGACAAGGTTATCTGCAAATAAGCTGCTAAACGCTGGGACAAGATGACTGCTTGCTTTATGGAAATCAATGCGCTCACTGTCAAAGTCTGGGACTTACTTGAGTTCTTTCATGGCAATCAGCAAGGGGTCTGTCTCTCCTTCCAACTCCACCATCACAGGGGCACACATCCTGGGACAGAACAGCAATCATTTGAGAGAACGTACAGAGGAGGAAAAGGGACAGCTAAGCACGCGCCTACCCGTGTCATCTGGACAACAGCCAGTAAAGTAGGAGGGTGGAACACCAACCTAGCAAGTCTGATTTGCTCCCTTATGCACCTTGGGAAGAAAGTTCCCCCAAACGGTACAGACCGAGACTTTTCTCGATTGTTCTTCTCCCTCAGCCTCTGCTGACCCGCTGGCACTTGACAGCTGGTCAGATCCACACCCTTCTAGCCACCTTCTGCTGTACTTAAATGTAAGGAAAAGAGAGGTTCTAAACCAAATCCAATAGAGAGGGTGGAAACACTGTAAAACGAGCATGCCTCCTACAACTCCAGCACATCTCTTATGTTCTGATTTGCTCACCCCTTCCAGGCTTTGTTTGGGAGACAGCAAGGGGCTACGTTTACAATGTACTCTACCTCCAGGAAGCAAAGAATAAGCACTTTGCAGAGGGTTGTAACACCAGAGCAAACACGGGTGACAACATCTGCCCATTGGACAGTGGCAGCAAAGAAAGTTCACGTTATGCGTGGATAAGGCCACTGGGGGCTGCTGCTGGCCTAGGTTCAGCACCGAAGGCAGAATATGTAGGTGAAGCAGAACCAGGCGCCAGAGCCGTCTGGATTAAAGGCCTGGCACGGGCCCATCTTGTCTCCCCCATTTTTCTGGCCTTCCACCAGCTGAAAGAATGTGCACAAAATAGCCTCACAGAGTGAAGACTGTGCAAAGAATAGCTTGGCAAAGTGATGATTAAGGAAAGATCTGATCACCACCTATGAGCTTCTAAACAACACAGAGGAGAAGCACTATTTTGAGGGCGGATATAACCAAGACAAAACTTGGAGATGTGCTTTCAGACAAACCTTGCCACAGCTCATAAGGCAGTTTTTCAAAAAGTGTCAAACTTCTTGATATGTATTATTAAAACAAGTCTAGACGGGTAAATGGATTAAGTTGAGAGCAGCCAACATAAGAGCACTTAAAATAGGATTTAAATGTTACTGCCTATTATAAATGAGGCTCCACTATTCCAAATACTTATTTAAAAGTTACAGCTTGCTATGATGCAACTGCGTTTAAAACAGATTTCAGGTTGGTTACTCCATTCCCAATTCCTACAGCCCTGTGGTATCAACTGAAGACCTTCTGGAGCACCCCTCGCTCCAACACTGGCTTTTGCAAACCAGTCCTGAGCTTTCCAGCTGACATTGGCTCCCTTATGAAAGCCAGAAACCAGGAACAGCTTGTCATGTCCCCTAATCGTTTTGCCTGTGACCTAGGAAGGTTCTCTGCAGCTGCTGAATGCCTCCCTTTCTAGGCACAAGTACCACAGTCTCAGCCAGGGAGAGATACAGAGATTTCACATGCAACTAAGAGCTCCATGGTCCTGTGCTTCAGTGTTGACCAAGATGATGATCCATAAATTCACGAATCACGTAAGGGATTAAAGGAGATCCAGGAGTTTTTAAAGGAAGAAGGAAAGCAGCTTTAACAAGACAAGGAGAAGCAGCTGTGGCAATGCTTGCAATACTCACGCTATCTGGAGAGCACGAGTGCCCAGGACCCTGGCTCGCTCGTATTTGGTCATGTAGGGGGTAGTGATCCGCTTCTGGTTCGCCTGCTGCCGCTCTCCTG
>KL275561.1:346-17124 GCA_000699545.1 Podiceps cristatus
CCTCCCGGCCTCCTCCTTCGTACGTCGCGGCTGCCAGGTGCTGGCTTCAACCCCTTGAGCCTCCCATGCCCCCAACAACCCCTTCTTGCCTGGGCTCAGGCTGGCCAGCACGGTGCTGGGGGTCCCCTTGCCCACCCAGGCTTTAAGACAATGTATTTGCCACCACGGAAAAATGGCACTGCTGGATGGGCTGACAGAGCCCGTGGGGGTTGGCGAGTGCCCAGTGCTTTCTCCACGCTCAAAACAAGAGCTGCCTCCAGCAGTACCGGAGACGCCTCAGGGATGGTGCGGGGCCCCAGGCGAGGAGCTCCCTCCCGGCCCTGCTCTGGGGACTGCTGCCCGGCTGCAATGTGCCCCCACCACCCCACAACCGGCTGGGATGGCACAAGCAGGGTCCCACGGCTTCCCATCCCGTCTGCCACCAGCATCCCCCTTCTCCAGCCGCAATGCCCTGGTCCCCGGTGTGGTACTGCTCCTCCTGCCAGTGCCGCTGTCGGCCCACATCTCGGCTCTGAGCTCACCGGCGTGTTCTTGCTGTTTGGATTCAGCCTGGCACATAAAAACCTTGACCGAGGCTCCCTTTCAGTTAAACAAACTGAAAGCCTTGGGCTGCCGAGATGAGAGCAGCAGCAAAGATATGGCTGGCACTTTGCTTCGTCCCTTCAAGGACAGTCTGATGGGGAGCAAAGCATGGGTGCTCACAGGCAAGGAGAGGTCAGCGGGGATGGCTGGCAAAAAGGCACAGGGACCAGATGTGTGCTTCTGTCCAGGGGTGACTTCACTGGTGCACAGAGAAATGTCAGGGACTGAAGAGAATTGGTCTGTCCCATTGGCCCCATGGCTGGCACATCCTCGGGGTCATGCTCAGCCCTCAGCACCGTCCCCCTCACACCCTGACTGTGTCCTGTCCTGCTTCTAAGGTCACCTTTCCAGGCCAGGGGATGCTGGAACATGCTCTGGCATGAGAGCTGAGGGGTGATCTTAGAAGCAGGCACCCGATGGGTACAACATATCCCAAGATGCTATTTTGAACTCTCCCAACCACCAAGTTCTGTTTTCTCCTATTCATCCCCACCCCCATGACAAACCTTCACCAACTGTCCTCTTACTTCTAGAGAACTAGCAGACAGAAAGCCTCATGATCCTTTTGGAGCTCTCCTCTAGTTGGCCAAGGCCAGGTGAGCTCCACCAGCACCCATGGGAAGCAGAAGTCTCCTCTCTCCCAGATGCCCTGGTCCTCTGCACTTCATCTTTGTTCAGAGCAAGTTGAGTGACAGAAGATTTCCTTGATCCCACCCCCAGGGATGCTCCGCTACACTCCTGTGCTCCAGGAGCAACTAAACCGTGAAGCTTCAGAAGAAGGCTGGAAATCCTGGAGACATCTCAAATGAAATGCAGGGAAGAAGACAATCGGATGGAGGGGAACCGGTAATCGGGGCTGAGACTCCCAGCCCAGAAGGGGAAAGACGGCTGAGCTCTGCTCCGTGCTGCCAGTTGAGGAGGACACTCTAGTTGAGGCATGTCAGGAAGAATTGCCGTTCTTTATAACCACTAATGGTATTTGCAGTTCTGCATTTAAAGATGATGATACAGGTAATCAAACTGTCAGGAACAAAGACAGATGGGGAGCTTGCTGGAGCCAGTGAGGGATTCCCTGCTTTCAGTTAGCAGCTGTGATTTATATTTCATTTGCACCTACAGACTCGGAGCAAGGAGCAGAGCAGCAGTGCTTCACAAAAACACTGTAGGGAGGAGTACAACAGACACTGAATTTATCTGCACTTGAGCTTCTAGACCTGTTCGTGCTTTCTCTAGACACTACTGTGAAATATTGCTGGCGTTACAAACTTTTCCCAGAAAATATTTTGATGAGCAGAACTCCCTGATGAGGTAACAACCAGTAGCTTAACTTGCTGCAGCCGGATGCGTCCTGACACCCAGAGACCCCCCGTTCCCCTCCTTCTCTTCCCACACAGGGTTTTGACAAGGTCCTGACAGCAGGCACTGCCGTCCTTATGATGTATCCGCGCTATGAAGTAGACGGTTCTTTCAGAAGTACAGGCTGCAACGGCAGCGGCGGGGCCGAAGGGAGGGGATTGAGGTGCAAGGACTCCCCAGCTGCAGAGCCGTCGACTCTGCCCGGCCAGCAAGGTCCATAGCTCAGAGCTCAGATGGCTGTGGATCCCTCGCTGTGGTTCTTCTCCGAGCTCACGCTTTGCCATGATTCTGGCGTCCCTCCTTTCTTCTGTCTTCAGGTGTTGTCTCTTTTCTCATCTTACCTTCGCAGAGCGTCGCGTCAACGGCAGGGACAGCTGGCAGCCTTACATTCTTTGTAACACAGTCATTCAACACGGTGCTGTGCCTGCGCTGATACCGTATCCACACAACCTGTGTTTCAAGGATTGTGTTTGCTTTATTTCTGTGGATTAAAAAAAAAAAAAAAAAAAAACAGGACAAGAACTGGACAGAACCCTGAATATTCTCATCAATATGCACATATTTCAGAACTAACTGTCCATATTAATCTAGTTCCAAATTAAATCAACAAGTTTTTGTTTTCATAGTCAGGAAACAAATAAAACCCAGTAAGAAAACAGCCTCACTAAGAAGAGTTCTAGCAGTTAATTAGCTTCAACATTGAAAGGGCCACTGCCCAGCAGCTAAAAATCATCATGTTTGAATGGTGAATTAAGTCAGCCAAGCAATAAATCTGAGTAACAAAACAGTCCCTTTAGCTCAGAGGAGTTCTCTTTCCTCAAAACACTGATAAATGGCTTTTTCTGAGATCCCATGAGGTCATCAAACTAATAAAGCATTTCAAGTAATGTATGGAAGTGAAGTGACACCCTGCTGCATGAGATTTGCTGTTAAAGCCAACTCTTTATAACACAGTGCGATGCGTGTAGGATTTCCAAAGCAAACCTGTCCTCTAATTTAGGACAGTTGTCCAAACTCCTTCATATCTGTTCTGCTCCATTGTCTTCCTCCCTAGTCATTATTTAGGAGAGTTAAACTTGAGAAAAACTCACGAAAGAAAAAAAAACATAAAGGAAGAAAAATGAAAACTTGGGATTCTCCCCTTGACCAGATAAGATGATACTCAGAATATTCACCATGAAGGAGAGTGAGGAGAAGGCACCAAGGAGGGAAAGTAAGTGAAATGCTGTAAAGCTCTGGAGATAACGATGGGACATGCTCGTGTTCTTTTCAGTGGCTGCTTTCCATCCCCGGCCACAACGCTGCACCCAAAATACTGGATTTACTCATTTGACGTGAATAGGGGCAGGGACTGTTGGCTGCCAGCACTGATGTCCGGGACATTTGCACGACCCAGCACAGTTAGACTGCAGGAAGGTCCAAAGCCCAAGAAACAACACTCAGACATCCAGGCATTAAATAAACAAATGGAGTTTGGCTTTCAATGACATTCTGTAGGCTTAGCCTGGACACAGAATGACCTCATCAGACCCAGCAGGCACATAAAGCCAAGCGTGGCCCTGCTTTATGTTACCACCCAATTCCTCCCCTGCGTGGCTGGGGCGGCCCTGATTTGGGCTGCAGATGTAGCAGCAGTAGGCACGGGTAGGATGAGATGGGTGATGAATTTAGACATGCTTGGGGGCAGGTATTGGGGAAATATTTCCAGGAGCCGGGATAGTTTAGCAGGGTAACAGATTGTCTGGGAGATGTGAGATCTCTGCCAGTGGCTGTTTCTAAGGCGGGACGGACACCTGTGGCTGAGAGCATGTCCTGGGTGGCCTCGCATACTCCCTTCTAATCCAGGGCTGTTCTCAGTGCCCTGATCTTTAGAGGAAGGGAAAGTAGCACAGGACACAATTTTCACTTTCATCTCTTGCAGGATGAAAGAGAAACCTCCTAGACCAGAGGCAGAGAGAAGGAAAGGCCAGGGGAGCTCCAGTGAGCTCTCTCCAATGACTTTACTGGAAGCTCATGTGATGGCAGCCTCCCTCTTCAACTTAAGGCTGAATACTCCCCCCTGACTTTCCACTGAAATGGCTTTCTGCAACCTTCTATTACACTTGGAACGATTTAATATGAAATATATATTTAATAATATGGTGGCACCAAGAGGCACTGAATAGGCCAAACATAAAAAAAGAGCTAGCAATAGCCTCTGCAATATTACATCCACTGGGTACCCTTCTTCATGAAATCCTAGCCCAGGTTTCATTTGCCTTTGATTTACTTAAACTATAAACCTCTTCAGGCAGTCTTCAGTACATTTATCCACCCCCGTGCTCTGCCCTCCGAGCGCCATCGCAACACAGCGCTGCCAATTACAGCGGTGCCGCCTTCGGCCCACGTCTGTGCGCCGACAGCTGATCTCCGAGGGGATGTCTTCATCGCTCTTCCAGCGGCTGGCGGCGGGCGCAGAACCCACCCCTCTGACGGCGCCCGACACACCAACCCGGCAGCACACGTGCGACGACGGCTCCGGCCTCTTTGCGGGCTTGTTGACGTGCGGCAGAAACCCCAGATACCATATGGAGCGCGGAGGCAGATGGATGGACATATGTATAATGTGTGTGCATCTCTGCTGATGTAAACGTCCCAGCGCAGGCATTAACACTCAAGTATATGGTTTGTATTTGGGGCGCGAGAGAATTTTTCTCCCATAAAATAAATAAAATACGTTCTGAGCATCTTGGGACAAAGCCATTTAATCCTTTTATTCTTTCCAAAGGAAAATGATTCCATATTCAGGGCACTGTGCAAACAATTAATTAGCCTAATGAAAATGAAAGGCCTAATTGCTCAGTATTATTATGATCATTGGCAGCCAAGCGTGACCAAAGAATAGGCACTGTCTTACCAGGGATAAAGCGCAACTTTCCAGCTTTTGGGGCTTTTTTGATATTTGAACATCTAGCAAAACAATTTTTTTGGAGTGATGGTGTGATTCTCCCTTCCACATGCAAAAAAGCTGTCAGTATTTGGAGACGGCTGAATAAGCTGCTATACAATTAAAAAAATGGAGAGGAGAGAGACCCAGCTGGTGTGAAATGACCTGGCTGAACGGAAGTCAACAAACCTGCAACCTGCCTGAGTTGAATGACACGGTAGTGTCTCCACTGCATGTCTCCGGGAGACCTGACTCACAAAATGGAGATTGCTGCAACGTTAAGAAAAAAAATATTTTTAAAGGAGCACACCATAAATTAAAGTACAATTACCCTTAACGCAGCTCCCTTATCAATGATCTGTTGTTACTGGAAAAGTGCTTTAAGTTCATGCAGATGACTTTGTTCACTGTGGATAGGAACGTGAAGAGTCAGGTTACCGGAGCTTTAAGAAACCGAACTGTTACCATTCACGTATATCTCGTAACATGGGAGATAGAAAGCAGATGCTGACTGAACATTGACCTAGCCTGAAGAGTATGGGTCCAGTAATTCTTCCTTTAAGCAGCTGATTCTCATGGGAAAATCCCCAAGATTCAGCTTTAATTCCACGATCTGCCTTGCGCAGACTGGCAACCAGAGACTATTCTTTAAAACCAACGCGGTGAAGTCTGCTTTCATTCACACTTGCGTAACCCCACTGACTACATTAGAGAGAATTTCTCAGCAAGCTGTATTTTTGGTGTTGGAGGGGTGGGGATTGCAGTTTAAATTTAATTAGGGGCACTTTTACTCTGTGCTCCAGGCTGGCTCCCAGAGCTGCAGGACGTGCCCACAGAGAAGACATCCATTCTCACGCAGCATCAGGTACTCACATGGGAAATACGGTTTCCTGGAGTAACCAGTGGCAATGGGTGAGCGGCTGGCTTAGGGTTTGGGATCATCCCCTGGCAGCGTTCAATACTCTGAATTGATTGCAAAAGGATGAGGAACCCAAGCCTGGCCACCAAAACGAGGTGGGTTGGCCCCCTCCCTCCCACCCACCCTCGCCGTGCTTAGCACAGCACTCCAGGGATGGTATTTTCTCTCTGGGTCATTCAATAAACTGCAGGCTAGCAAAAAGCAAGGGTAAAGTCAGATCGACATCTCTCCCAGCTCTAGGGAAGCAGAGTGGGAGCAGCCCACATGCTTCCCTGGGCACAGGAGTGGAAATTTCTTTATGCCGTGTCAGCAACACACGGGAAAAACGATGACACAGACTCGGTCACATGAAGCCTTGAAAAAGACATTTGTACTGTGTTGCCTTTTCGGAGGTAAGTTGTGTCCAAATGTACTGGGTTTTGAGGATTTAAAAACAAAACAGAAACAAACAAAAAAGGAGGTGATTACAACATAGAGGAGTACAATCCCATGAAAAAGGTAAGAACAGAAAATACAGATTTGTGGCTGAAGGTCACTGCACTTCACTATCGCCTCTCTAGCTTGCAAAAGGGAAATCAAGGAGAACACACAGGCCTTCCTGAAACCATTTCAGGTCCGTAACCACTTGCTTATGCAGCTGGTAACAATCATTACAGATGCTGCTGGGGACTTTGAGACAAAAAACGACAGGCCCGGAGATGTCATAGCAGGAAGGGTCCATCAGGTGACTGAATATCCAGCAACCTTTGCCAGGCTGGCTAACGACATTCTGCTTTGTTGAATACAGCTGCTATTCAACCTCGGATAGACAGGCACTCGTCACCCCTCACTGAGAAAGAAGAAAACCCTAACAAAACAAGGCTTTTGTTTTTAATTTATTTTGCAAATCTACCAATTCATTTTATGAAAGTATGAAATCCTATGTGGTTACATTAAACAGTTACAATCCAGGTCATACAAATAACCACTACAAAGTTAGTTTTAGGTACTCTTGGATAACAAGCAGATTTTACATTATTTAGAATAAAAATAAGTCACAAAGAAGAGATAAAATAGCCTTGTGATTGTCAAAGAATTTAGTTTAAAGCAAGGAAACCAGTGTAGACTCTCCTTGTCCTACAAAAAGTTAAGAGAGAAACACTGATGTTTACATAATCTTTCAATGTTAATGTTTAATTAGACTCATCAAACAAATTAAAGTGCACACATCTACTCAGGATAACAAGAACAGTTCACAAGTTGTTTGGAAACCAGTGTCAAGTTTCATTCTCTAGAAACTGCATTTACTGTGTAACATCATCATCCTTGCTTTCAGATGCATAAAAATCCTGTAATAACATTTGTAAAATACACTAGAGCTTCAAATCTGTTCTAATTGAATTCGGTGGGAGTAGAATCAGTTCCTACATTTAATAAGTACTGCCAATTTACTGAAATCCTTACAAAACAGCTTCCTTCCCAGGAATGAAATTAATTTAGCGAATAAAATACTGTAATAATTCAGGAAAACTCTTAGCTTTACTCTCCAGCAATTGACACTGCAACTGCATTTCTGAAGACCTTCACGCACGATCATTCTTTCCTCTCCACCAGCAACAGGACACATGAAGACACCGAGTAGCTGTGCTTAGTAAGAACTCGAAGCTATGTAAATAAAGTATAAAAATCAAAGAACAGATTGAATTAATCTAGAAACTTCTCTCCTGACACCCATCTGACACACCTCTAGCGTCATTCTGCTGCCTGTAAGCTGCCACTTCTGATGAGACACCTGTCAATCACAACTGCATAGCTGCTTCTGAGGAAGCGATTAAATGGGGGTTCGATTTTGTAGCTGCATCTCGACACTGCATATGTAGTTTGGGGCAAAATGTCCATGATGCTACTGCAGCATAGAATGCAACCATTTCTCAGAAGCAAGGGGAGCTGGAAAAAAAAGGCAGGTGCAAGTACAATCTTGACAGTCTGCGGCACAAAGGATTAAACCAGATCATCCTCTCTTGTGACCTTCACTTCTGTCAACCAGGATATTCAAAATGGTGCAAACACCCAAATCTCCTCTCACGCACGTGAAACAAACCTGCAGAGCTCGTTGTAGTACAGACGTGAAGTCAGCAGCACCTTAGCAGGGCTTCTAAGAGAACTAAGCATTTATCCCCAAGAGTATCTTTTAACACTGATCACTTCTCCCTCTGCCCCCCCCGCCCCCCCCCCCCCCCCAAAAAAAAAAGTAAAATTAAAGAAACCAGACAGGTTACACAATACTGTACAAACTTTTCACCTGGACATAAAGTGCCATCAAACTACAGAAGCTAAAAAGAAGTTACTGTTGAGGGCAGTAGCTACCCTAAGTGTCTACAGCAGGCTTTATTCCCCTGAAGCAGATAATGTTTGCTACAGGCTAATGGTATCAAGCTGGTAGGAACGCAACTATAACCAAAGCTTCCAATTTTCTTCCTTCCTGACAACTCCTGCTCGTATCCAACGCGCCAAAGCCAACCAGGCTGTATTTACTGGTGGCTGACTGCAGAACTTTCCTCAGAAGGTATTTTAAAAAGGTATTAGATGCTTCACTTTCCCGTTCTCTGATATGATCCGATAAATATAATTTGTTCAGACCCTTTGTTATGAAGACGCATTACAACAGACTGCCCCACCCTGTCACTACCACTGTGCCTGCTTGTTTCCATCTCTATTCATGTAAATGTAATGTCAAATCCTCTTAAGAGTCCTGAGCAGCCATCCAGAATCACTTGTTCAACTGACATTTCTGTAATAATAAGGATAGAAAAAGAGTTGTGGGAAATTAAATGGTGCTCCCGTTGCCAAGTTGTTAAAATTATATGGCAATATGCTTCCAGTAGTTGTAAGAAATTAATTTGTGGAGTGCGTACAAGCCTTACGTCTACTAAATCTCAACAGGATATAAAATGCTATTTAAGTGATACAACTTACAAATGTTAAAGTGAAAAAAAATCAGCACCAAAGAGTGAAAGAAGAAACTAGATTCTTGTCTGCGCTCTTGATTCCTGGCGGCTGGATCTCTACAGCTGAGGAAGCCGCACAGGTGATTCTTGGTGAAGAACTTATGCGTGTAGGTATGTCAGCACCTGCACCTCTCCCTTCTGCCACCTTTCTTCAGCGGGTGAGACAGGGCATGTTCAGTGAGTTACTCCACTCCTGTAAACAGTGGCTGGCAAACAGCTCAGCCAGCTCCTCCGCTAACCACTGCTTTCTGAAAGTACTAGCCAGAGCAAAGCGAGTGTCACTACTTTTCACCTCCTTTATTATAATGTTGTTCAGAAAGAAGTGCCTGAGACACCTGATCTGTAGAGGAATTAATTTTTAAATTACGCCACTACGCGATTACTGTCATTCTTTCCTCACAACAATGTCAAATACAATATGAAACTTTGGATTTTCTATAGTGAGTGAAATCAGCAAAGTCAAAAGATAGGCAGAGCCAGCACTGCTGTTACTGCTCCATTCTGTGAGACAGAACCAGGGTAAGGCGCTTTGGCAATCAGCACCAAGTTTAAGTGACAAGCTTTCTAACAAAAATTCACTCTCCACACGCCAGAGCATGCACGAGTTTTCTGCAGATGCATGGAAAACTGAGACCTCCTGGTTGTTCTATAAGCTGCTCTGAAACTACAACAATTCATTTAATCCAGCAGCAGATCCTGGTACTATTCTTTTCCTAAGTACAGTACATTTTGATAGCAACATAGAAGCACACGACACAAAACAGATTTGTTCAAGCTCACCATGGTTCTGATGGGCTACACGCACCAAGAGGCAATTCAAAAAGAGCACACAACTCAATTCATCAGGACAACAACACTGACTCAAAGGAATTCCGGCTCCGCTTTGCGATGGAAGAAAGAGTTCTTAAAGGAAAAGATCTTATTGCAAGTTGTACTGCTCAGCTCGGCCACTTCTAATACAGATCAGAAGTATCAGAAGCTACCAAGGAGCCAGGGACAAAGAATTCCTGTTCTGTAAATATTTTAAGTACAGCAAGCTGGCTTTAAAGAGAAAAGCCATTGCACAATATTCCAAATGGCCTTCTTTAACAGACTTGAAATCGTTAGATCAACACTGACAGAAAATGCAGATTTCAGTTCTGGCACCTTGCAGTTTGGAAAACTCTTGTGCACGTGGGACTGAGGCAGCTTGTTTGCAGACCCTTTTCTCAGAGGATCCTCGGGTCACCTGTGCTTCCTTCACAACAGCGTGTTACTGGACTCAGCAGGCGCCTTCCTCAGAAGGCGCAAACTGGCAGCTGTCGTGAGAAACAGTGTCAATGCTCTGCACTTCTGACTGCGGGTGAATGGACACCTGAACGGCTATCTCTTGACCTTGCTCGTTCATGGACCCATCGTCTGAATCCCCAGCCGGTGAATCGCTGCGCTTGATCTCTGGGTTGATGGGATATATCGCAGCTTGGGTACCACAGGCTTGGGTCTGTTTTTCCTCCTCACCAACTTCATCGGGATCGTCAACTCGCACAGCCTCGAAGATCTCCTCCATGAATGCCCTGCAGTTAAGGATCAGTGGTGGAAGGGGAATGCTTCTGGCAAGCTCTTCAATGTAGCGAGCAAACTCCATGGTCTTAAACTGAGTGACTTTGGCCAGCTCCAGCGTTTTGGCAGATGTAATGATAGGGATTCGCTTGGCTATCTCAAAAGCTTTCTGAAGCTTCTCAGCCCCTTCCGTCCTGAAGAACTCATTGATAGCCTTCTCTGTTTTGCGGAGGTGACTGCTCATCATGCACAGACGGGTTATGTTTAAAATGAGGGTGATAGCGAAGGCAACGAGGCACACAATCATGTAGTAGATACTCATGTCTCCCGAGGTGAAGATAACCCTCAGGGTGACTGTGTAATACGAGGTGTCATTACGATTAACAGCTGCACACGTGTATCGGCCCCGGTCAGCGAAGTTGACCTTTGTGATGTTAAGGGAATTATCATCAATCCTCCACCGTCCACCTGGAGATTCAAGAGAAATAAGCTGATCTTATGAAACAAAAATCACTTGGTAAACTATACACATGCTGTTTGCTCCAACAGGAGATGGAGGCTGGAAGTAAACAGTCCATTTCTAGCACAATACAAACAGTACACCGAGGACTGGAATTTCCTTTTCATGCTTGTGATACAGAAAGCCAAAACCCAGTTACCAGTCCTACTGCTTAATGGTAAATTATTCTGCACGCTTGCTACTCTGGGTCTTCTGCTTTCTCTCATCTACACTTCTGTGTGTGCTTTTGGACTGATAGCTCTTTCTGACAGAGAACCCAATTCTTAACTAGTGCTTCTCGTCTACTGTGTAACACTTATGTTGAAAGACTGTTCTCCATAAAGTCTAATTTTCCATACGTTCAGAGTCAAAAGTCAAGTGGCCCATGAAAAACATCAGAGTCTGTAAATGGCTCTGCTGGCAAAAGAATGCAGGATTTTCTTGAGACACAGTGTTCTGCTGAGCATGCAGTGTCGATATACAAAACCCATGTAAAAAGGAATCAATAGAAGAAGCTAGCTTTATACAGTATTTCCCATGCATTTATAACTTAGGGGGAAAACTGTTTTCATAACTCATTCTTCTAATTACTCCGCTTTGAACTAATTTCCAGATGGCATTCTAACTACAAAGAGGTTACTGAATACTTAAGGCAGAAAGATGGCCTCCGAGAAGATCCTATCAATTAGCTCAATGACCTTCATTAACACTAATAGAGAAAACCACATGCATCTCTAAAAGACATTATTTTCTGAAAATTAAAAACTACAGGGACAGAACTATAAGCCAACAGCTAGGAAAATATATTCTCCCTCTGTACAAAAGGGTTAAGTAGCATGTACTTCATCATTGGTCGTTACAAATTGTGTTAGTTTCCACGGTCTCACTGGTGCATAAACAAGAAAATAAATGTAATAAGTTACCCTATGCTTTAAAAAATCCTGTAACAAAATTAAAGCACTGATTTCCAGCTGGAAAAGGCCACAAGCTGTGGATAATTGTGTTTAATTCATATGTTTGGAAAAATGTAATATAAACCAGAGCAATACTAAATAAAAACACCAGTTAGCATCTTGTAGGATGCAGATTCATTTCTTCTGTATTGAATAACGTGATGCCTCATGAACAAAATGATTCTGTGGGGCACCATAGAAGGATGGATGGGCTAGGACAGAAGAACTCGGGTATAATTCACATGACAGAGGGCAAAGGGCTTTGTCTTGCTCTCTCCTTATCTCCCACTGTAAAAATGGGAGGTTAGGAAGAGAAAATGATAATAAAGTCCCGGAGGTTTTTAGATACTGCATAAAAGGCGAATACTGAAGGATAGAAAACAGCAGGAAATCTCACCTTCATCTTTCTGTTCAAGCAGGTGTCCCCTGGAGTTATACCAAAGAATATATTCATATTGGCTGATGTTCAGTTTACATTCAATTAAAATACTGGTCCCCTCTTTGGCTATGATATCATGGTGTGCTGGAGAACTTACTAAAGCTTGAGGCACCGTATGAAGTGATGCATTAAAAGACCCAAAAGCAACTGTCCTGTTTAAAGCTACATTTTCCAGTGTAAATTCCACTGAAAGATCAGCACTAACAGTCAAAATTAACAGGCAATAGCTGAGCTTCATGGAAGGATAGAGAAAAACCTTTTTTCATCTAATTTGGAGAAATTAGGTCATATGATATTAAGCTGTCTGTATTGCTCTGAGATAGGAGAAGAGGCTCTTGATTTGTTCAGTGATAGAAAATGTCTTGGATCCAAATGTGCTTTCAAAATCATCAGTGGAAACTGGAAATCCAACTGAAAAAAAAAAAAAAAAAGAAAGAAAAATAATTGTTTATTAATGACAGCAAGCTTACAGCATATTCAAATTTAATTTCCAGTAAAAGATTTTGATTAGCATAATACAAACTGTCAGCCAAGAGGTTCCAAATCAGAGCTTTGCTCACAACACAGTAATGAAACAAGGGTAAGAAGGCATCAGCACAACCTTTAGTCCTCTAGATGTTCATATTCCCATCCAAATAAATAATCTCAGGAACAATAATCATTAAGGGGGAAAAGTTTGGGGTTTTTTTTTAAAAAAGGGACAAACTGTTCAGACTATTTGAAATGCATCACTATCTTTAGGGTCAGAAAGTGAACTCTGCATTTGTTAACAGAGAAAAAGTGCTTTCTTAACAGAGGAAGCTAGAAAGAAGATATCATTTCTGCTTCCTTCCCCACCAATACCAAAATGCTTTTAAACTCTAGTTTTCTAAAGCCACTCTTTCATTTGGCATCTACAGAAAAAACAAAGTGCACACACATCCAATTTTTAGCATTTATACATCTGCTTACTTGATTTTAGAGGCACAATTGGTGTTAAATCTCTAAATACTACATAATATGCTCACAGTTTCTTGTTTTGGGAGAACTCTCTTGGCAGTTATCTACAGCCACAGAGAGGAAGTCCCGTTCTGAATATCAGGACACTAATGGCTAAACATACTTCTGTTTTTGCAATCTCTCTTGCTGCTGTTGCTGTATTTTCTAACTCTTTTTTTTCTTGTTTGTTTTCCAATAAGCACCTGTTGAAAATCTTTTACTGTATGCTGCTACATGTCAATGGTTGTATCTTGTTTATCATCTTCTCTACCCAAATGCTGCCTTGTATATCACAGTAATTTAAAAAATTGTTTTGTCTAGGGACAGAATTCATGCTCTTCAAATTAATGTGCATAAAAGATATTTTAAGGCATTAGGATAAGCCTTTAATTTTATATTCTTTGCACACAAGGATTTTCCTTTTGTAAAAGCCAGAACAAAACCAACTTGTAGCAAAATGAGATTACACTGATACAAGAAAATCTGTAATCAATTTTCCTGGAAGCTTGATTCAAGAAAATTTCTAATCAAATATGCATTCCCTGAAGTTACGATTCCATCTAGACTGCTCAAGGGCCCTAAAAAACAATTTACAAAGTACAGAAGCCAGAAGCCAAAATGTTATCTTAAAGAATATCTCACTTCATCCCACTGACTGTGTGACTTCAAACCTATCATCTTTTCTTCTACCAGTAACAAATGCTAGTAGAGCTGTATTTCATAAATATCACAATACAAAGGAATACATTTTCTTTAGAAACAATGCAGACACTTCTCATCCTTCCAGAATCACTAGTTAACACTGCCTAAAGCCGACAAAAATCCTATCACTTATGAAAAATATCACTTATGTAATATAAATAAATACAGGTGATTTGTACTAATTGTCTTTTCAGCAGAGAAAAACTAAGCGTATTCAAGAATGGGAACATTTGCTGATAACACACTACCCAGACTAGGATTTTTTTCAGTGAAAGTTAATTTGTTGAAGGTCAAACCAGATTCCAGACTTGACATCTGCTGAGAAACGTGCATCTGACCCATTTCTGTTGCGGCTATTGCCAAAACCAGTTTAACAAAGAAAACAAAGATGACAGCTGCGTCCAACTCTCCTTCAAGCTTGACTAACCAACTCGCCCGCTGAATCCTCCAAGAGAAACTGGAAAACAGGCCCTCCACTTGCTTCCCTGTAAACAACAATCCCTTCATCTGCCCTCTATTTTTTTTTTTCATTGGCCCCACTCTGTTTTCTATCACGTGTCTTGTCTGTCCATTTAAGATGATACCAGCGCCGAGAACTCAATTATGCCGTTGTGCTGAAGAAGCTACTTTCCCACAGCTAAATGGTTAGAAACAGTACCAAGGTCTCTTTTGTTCCTGTTTTCCACCAGTTACGCTTTAGGGAAAGTGTTACTGAGTCCTGCTGCCTCTGGAGAAGAGCATCCCAGCCACATCAACTGCACAGGTCTGAAAAAGAACCCAATACTAAGGTTGCTGCTGATCAACAACTATTCTTCTGTTTGAAGGAGTGGTTTTAGCCTTCCTTTTTTAGCCTCCTAGTATTTTCTGAGGGTTTCAGAGCCTTCAGAAGGCTGCTGACAACCTGGTAACCTTGTGCAGATTTCTTAAAGGCAGGCTGCGGACCGTTAGTAGTCTGTGGACCACTGACATTTGGATCGCCGGAGTTACCAATTGAGTCTCTGCCGCGGCTTGCACTAGCAAGTGAGGTGCTGTGTTCACGGATCTTCAACATACATCGCTCCACAACCCAGCTGCTTTCCATTACAAATGCCACTGCACTTAATGGCTTTTGCAGGCATCGGGACTTCACAGCATTTGATGCAGCTACAACTGACGACAGCTCTGCAGTGAAGACAAACCCTCATCTTCAGTATCAAATCAAACGCACAGAATAACTTCCAGTCCTCCAAAACAATAACCTCCCAACTAATAATGTTTTAGATTTATTAGAGAATAATTCCAGCACCTCCTGTACTTTGCTGGTGTTATTGTCATTTTAAATGATTAAATTTAAATTGTTAGGTTTCCAAATGTCTGTGACACTCCTCCTAAGATGACATTAGGAACCTCAGTCAATTATTTAACACAAGAAATACTCAGCAACATTTTCCCTCATAAGAATAAGATAATTATCTTCAGTAATTGCATATGCTCTCCACTATATTTGCACTGAGCTTGCATAATGTATAAAACACTGGCAATGGGTCATTGAATTTTACTATTAAACTCTTCAAGGACTGATTTATTAGAAATTGTTTGTCACATTTCGCTTTTGGAAAAGTCATTATTGCTAAGCAGACAATGATGTCTCACTGCCGAGTGCTGGGAAAAATAAAATTATTTGCGAAATCCATATTCTTCAACCATCACACTTATGCAAAACAGCTGCTGGAGCTGATAAAGGATCCAGAAAGGATAAAGCATGAACTGTGCCAAGATTACAATTCTTCACAAAAGCATTAAGTCCAAGCACGATGAAATGTGCAGAATAGAAACTGGCTATTTTACAACTGAACCTGAAGTTGAGCTCAACATATTTAACCTTTATTAAACCGTAAGTTGTAACAACAAATAGCAGTGGAAAGATAAAAATCTGCGATACATACACTCGTATGAGTCATCTTTGGCTCTTACCCTGAAAAAATATATGTGTGTTTAAGTTAGAGCACTATAAGTAGTCCCACTGAGGTCAATAATAGTACTGATAGTACTTGAAATTACACACACTTATAAAGCACTGCAAAATTGGGGCCCAAGAGGTTGCAAGTTACACGGCCTTACATTCACTGCTCATACCATCATTTCATACCTGGAGAAATGCGAAGCCATAAACCGAGACACACCTGAAAGACCACAGACTGCTCTGCCACTTCTGGCATGCAATGTGGAAACACGCTGTGGCGTTTACAACAAGCTAACGGGTAATAACACACACAAAACAGACGCGACGGAAGTTTTGCCCAGAGCACACCTTCCTCCTCGCAGCGTGATGTCTTGCAAAGGTTCCTCTGACTCTCTTTCAAATCAGGGACCTGCATGTGGCACAGCCCTGAAGACATTCAGTCCTAAGAAATTAGTGAAAATAAATGGTGCGGTCTTGAGCAGAGGCATTACTGGCGTTCACAGCACGGGAAAGGGCGCAGGGAGGGTTCACCCTCTGCCGGCACCAGCGAGGGCTCCATGGTTGAGAGGCTGTACCCACAGCCCAAAACCCAGCATAAGGTGCCAATCTATAGGAGACCAGGGCAGAGGGTGGCCGCCTTACGGGCCGTGGTGTTTCACCCTGTACGCGGCCCCTTGGCTGCCTGACACCTGTCATGGGGTAACTCACGAAGGGCACGGGAGCGGCTGCACACGAAATGAAGCTTTTGCCCCTCTGTCAGCTAAAACCAGTCAGGGACAAAACTCCACAAAACTCCCTGGCCCGGGCAGCCCCGACCCCACACACGCTCACGTTCGCTCGTGGAAAAACCCCATTCAAGCTGGGCTGGTCGGGAAGGGCAGGAAACACGACGTGCATCCACACCCCCCATTCTACAGCCTCGCGGGCCTGGCGTCAGGCCAAAATACCGCTCCCCC
>JMFS01082652.1:0-14882 GCA_000699545.1 Podiceps cristatus
CTTTGCTGTCCTGGTAAAGGGTTTTTATCTTAACCCAAGAGCTCACTCTCTCCGATTTTCCTCCTCACCCCACCGGGAAGGGGAGGGGTGAGTGAGTGGCTGCCTGGTCTGGTTACTGTTCAGGGTTAAAACACCACAAAAACAAAAAAGGAATGATATCAATGAAGATCAATGAAGAAATTATTTATAAGGGTTTGACAAAACTAAGGAAAACCTACTTGTGGTGCCAACACTGTTTTTAACTGCATGTAATAGAAAAGATAATATTGTAGGACCAGAGGCAATGGGAACAAACTGAAATACAGGAGGTTTGCAGAACATCAGGAAATGCTTTTTCTCTGTGAGGGTGACCGAACACTGGCACAGGTTGCCCAGAGAGGCTGGGGGGTCTCTGTCCTTGGACGCATTCAAAAAAATGTCTAGATATTGTCCTGAGTAACCAGCTCTAGGTGGCCCTGCTTGAGCAGGGGGCTGGACCAGGTGACCTCAAGAGGCCCCTGCTGACCTCAGCCCTTCTGTGATTCTGTGAGTTCACAGCAACAGGTATTGCAGAAATGTCTCTGGCAGATACACTGACATCAGCCTAAATTTAGCTGTCAGATACATATATACAGACATAGTAATATACAGATATCCCAATATCTCCTTTCTTCCTGAGAGGGAAATTTTGTTCAGAAGGGACATAACCTTGGTTTCTTGACATCGTTAACTCTAAGACTTTTTGCATGTAACTTTTTACATGCTCAGTAGATTTAATGTATTAGTAGCTTATTGACCAAGGTGAGAACTAAAAAGAACTTGCCACTTTTATTCCTATCATCTAAGGAAAAATACTGATGCCAGACTACATATAAAAGAACTATGGAGATTTCTTTTTACTGGAACTGGATGAGTCTTCTAAATGTATACCTTTTTTTTTTTTTTTTTTCTTTTAGTCCAAGGTATTACAATAAAGAATGATATGAGGTTGCAGAAAGAACTTCATGTTTGAAGTGTAATAGTGAGAGAAATTTCTTAATAAGTGGGCAAGTGTCTTCAGAATAGAGCTGAGTGAGTAAGCAAACCTCCTACTTTTATTTGTGCGTTTCTGCACAAACTTGGCAAAACCCAAATTAAGTGGCAAAGAAAACTAACAGAGCTCCTAATGAAAGTAGATACCTAACGGGAAGTAAAGTGTCTCCACTGCTTCCAAAGGCATGTCTTAAGCCTCATTCGCTCAGTGAAAACTCCAGCTAAGCTTGATGGGGAATGCATTTGCATCGATTTTTCCTTCATATTACTAAGCAGCTTTAAAATACA
This sequence comes from Podiceps cristatus, assembly GCA_000699545.1. Taxonomy (NCBI): domain Eukaryota; kingdom Metazoa; phylum Chordata; class Aves; order Podicipediformes; family Podicipedidae; genus Podiceps; species Podiceps cristatus. The sequence continues at coordinate 1,300 of JMFS01082652.1, forward strand.
AGTTCATATTAAATATAATTAGAAGTCTACTTTTGGGAAAAAAATATATCTTGGAGTGTCAATGAAAGAATGCAAAACCAAAACAAATGGCCATCCTTTTTATGAGTTGCTCCTTCTACCTGTAGGAAGTTTAGGATACAGTGAAATTACCCTGGTTATGATTTGGTGGGAGAAAATAGTTGGAGAAGCAACAAGTCCCCTCAAACAGAAAGCCAGAGAGCCGCAGGGAGCAGCTGATTTCTGCAGAAGGGGGTAGGCACATGCACGTGCATTGCTGACAACCTGACCCGTAGGCTGTCAGGCTGCATGTCTAGTTGGGGTGCACACTGCTAGTGGCCACAAACCCCACCAAGAGGGGGACAGGCAGTGACCAGTGGATAGTATCACAGGCCACTGTGCAAAGCTGTTGCCGCCCCTTAAACATATCCCGGCAGCGATGTGGAAAACTTTAATCTGTCAAATCCCCACCAAAAGCATACACATTTGGACTTCTCCATATATATTATAACAGAAAGGTCATTCATATTATGCATAGATGCATCAATTAAGCATATGAACAACGAAAAAAGAGATCTGTGAGGATACACATGTATTTTTCCATGAAGAGAATGGGTTTGCATCCTTCAGATTCCTATACCAGTGTCCTCCCTACGTAACTACGCAGAAGAGCAGAAGAGCATGGTGCAGAAGAGCGAGATGAACGAAATTCCATATTCACCTGAAATAGCCTCTTCCAACATGCATTCTGCTTTGTATATAAACTTTCAATATCTTCTTCAGAACCAGAATACACATCAAAGATAAGCAGATGTGATGTACCCCAGGTTAAATTTTCACACTGAAAATATCCCTCCTCATACCTCAGATCAGTATCCTGTTTTATTGGTAAACTCTCATTTGGGCCTGTTAATGTATTTGTCACCAATATGTTCCTTTTTTGATTTGTTACAGATCGTCTTGGTTCTAATAATAAGGGCACAGACTAAATATTGCATTAGTCATTGCAAAAAAAAGAAAAAAAGTTACTTTGCAGACAGGTAATATATTGCAAGGCTTTGGTCCAAAGTGTTTTACCTAGACACAGAAAAATTAAATGCAAATATATGTATGTCACACTTTTCCTTTTTTTTTGTTAGTATTTGGCTTTAGAAGGAATTCCTGCAACTGAAATAGTGCTAAAAATGTCCTACAGATTAAGATTTATTATGTGTATCTGTTGATTTTATGTGATGTATCAATGAGAAACTATATTCCCTGAAATAATGAAAAATTTCAGACTCTCTCAGCTATTAATCCTTAAAGCTACACACTGATGCTTTCTTTTTGTGTTCAAAAATTTTAAAAGTAGTCCAGAGGATTTAGACACATATCATCTGTTAATTCTAGTGGCAGACATTTATCTAAATCCTCCACACAATTTTTTATTTTTTAAAAAAATGTTCAGTCTTCCTTTTATCTGCTCACTTTCCCTTCATAATGGCATTGGTTAAGCTCTGCCTGTGTTAAAAGTGTTACCTCTTGGGCACCAAAGAGGATTAGACAGCTTTATACCAGAGGAACCAAAAGGATGAAGCAGCTAGGAAAGAATTCTGCAAGAGTATCAACTGCGCTATATTTTTTTCCAGAAGAGACTGCATCTTTGGTAGTGTGTCAGCTTGCCTGGTGCACTGCCTGCCTCATATATTCTGGGATTCTTCTGGCATTAAAATAATGCTAATTGGAAAAAAACCCACAACTTCTATTGCTATTAATAGCAACACTGTTTTAATGTAGTTTGCTCTTTTTCCCTCTTTCAGTCCATCATAAAGTTCTTCTTGAAATATTTCAAGTAAAAAGAAAATAAAATATTTTCCCATTCTTTATACAGTTATAATTTCTTGGAGGAACTAAAAAAATTGAAAATCTCCCTTAGGAATAACCTCTTACTTTAAGAGTTTTCTATCTTTTATTTCAATCATTTTATATCCAGAAGACCGCAGCAGTGGTAAAGAGAGGTCAAAAGGTGGAAACATCAGTGCTTATGTAATCCCCAAAGAGGATTATTCCCCTCACAAAAATGGCTAGTATGACATGTGAAATTAAGGATATTCATTCTATGTCTGCACATCACTTGTAATGCAATTGGTGAATCTTTAGAAAAATTGAGCAACACGAGAGCAACTGAGCGTTTCCCATGGTATCAGCGCGGATAGTATTAAAGTTCAAATCAGTTTTTCTAACCTGGCACTTGCCAAAGAGCTCTGCGGAGCCTTCCTTCCTCTCACCACCATGCACTTCTGCCAACTAAAGGATGACAGGTACAGATTTATTAGAAATGGGAGAAGGGACAGCGCTTGGATTTTAGCACTCCTATTAGTCCTGGCAAATATGCATGCATTGTTTTCTCATTTGGACCAGGCTACACCCATTCCCAGATGAATAAAACACATTTATCATGTTTCTGTGCCAGATTACACAGTCTGATGTGGTCTACAACATGAGAATAATAAAAGTATAATCATTTTCAAGCATAGCATATATCTAGCACTTTGTAGGACAGAAATCACTGCATAGACGCTTTTGTTACTCATTTCATATGGCAATGAATGCAATAGTCAAAGACATTTTATAATTTTGGTGGGCTCAAAAAACCTCACGTGCCTCTGAAGATCTACGGAACGTGCCAACTGAACTTCCAATAAAACCTTAGGGGAAAAAAAGTAACTTACTAGCCTCAGGGCTAACATTTTAAAATGAATGCCTCATTAATTTTGTATTTACATACCACATCTGAATGCCCAAATGCATAAAAACCAACAGGATGCCTTCTGAGACCTAACTTTGATAACTGCATTTCTCTACACATGTATGTTTCCATAGTAAATGTGAAAAATTTCCACTGAAAGTTAACTTAAAATCAAGGCATTATCTTTATACAATAGGACTAGACAGTACTTTCACCCAATCAAACCAGTTTACCATCAGGAAAGCAATGAAGGAATTGCCCTAAAAAGTAAACCAGACTCAACTGTTGTCTTGAATTTTATTGATTTGTTCTAAGTTTAGAAATATTTCAAAATCTAATAAATGAGTTATTAATATTTTTTCAATTCACTTCAAATACTATGAAAAATGGATCTTTTGATAATAATTGAAAAGTAGTTTGAGCTGCAATAGAGTGCCTCGATTGAGCATTTTCTTGCTCGTTGTACATATTTAATCATATTGTCGACACATTTTAATAATGTCTTTTCTTAAAAAAAAAAAAGCAGATGGAAGACTACTTATGTTGGTGTCACATCATTTATATCTTGCTCTGCTCTTGCCTGGTTTCTCTTTAGAGACAGAATGTCAACCAGTTTCTGCAGTGACAAAACAATATGGTTTCATTTGATTGTCATTGGTGATATTTTTGGCTCACTTTTTGTGGCTCTGTCACATCATCTTCATAACGAAGCTGCTTCTCCTCATTTGGATATTGGTTTTCAGCAGCAATTTTTCATACTGGACTTGACCAGTGCGATTTTCAGTGCTGTATGCTGACTTGTCCTGTGATATGACTACCTGTATCAATTCAGAGGACTTAAAATACTATCTCAAATTTGACTGCAGATAGTTCTGTGAGAACAGAGGGTTATTCCACTACCCGGAACATTCAGATACATTTATATCACCAACTTGCTGTCATCTGTAGGAGTTTTTCTGAATTGATAAAAGAAATACATATCAGGTTAATATTCCTACCTTCCAACTCCCAGCAGCCAAGTTCTGCAGTGCCCCTGCTGCCCCCTCCAGCGTGTCTGGATTTGAGCACTCAGAAAGAAGTGTGAGGTAGGGTTTGACTATTGAAGGGTGCCACAGCATCTGGATTCCTTTGGGTGGTTCTGCACAGTCTGGGAGAGGTCCTACACCATCCCACTGTTGGAAAGCACAAATCAGACTGTCAGCAAGACACAGGGAAATACTTGACAATTGCCTCAGTCGAAGCTATAACATCTAAGTCTGCGTGTGTGAAGGCATCTGCCTGCAAGCAGCCACTCTCAATTTTAACATATCATGTGATTCTTCATAGAGAAACCAAATTCCCTGCTCAACACTCCTTACAGAGGAGCTATAGCATTGGCAGAAATCACAGTGTTTTAGCTAGCTGACATAACAAAAACATTTTTCATTGCATTTATTTTTTTGGATGGGAATAGAAGCCCAGTGAATGTGAACGTATCTTAAGAGGCAAATCTAGAACTCGCATATGAAGAGAATTCCCCTTTTCACATCCTGCTCACTTCTCCACATTCTCTCTCTTCTCATGGGAGGGAAAAAACAACAACACAAAATACAAATGTGGAAAACTAAATCATGCAAGGCCACAAGCCCTCCATCCTCTGCAAGGCCCAAGCGTCTTCTCCAACTGCTCAACTTCTTCTGGCTTCTCACTGGGGAAGCCATGCAGCCAGCCAGCCGTACAGTCTGAGACTCCGATGTAGTAGGTAGAACAACCTCTCACAAAACAGATTCTTCCTCTCATCACATACAGAGTTTTGCCATGAAAATAACCCTAGTCTGGTATCCAAAATGGGCAATATTAACACCTGGAAAACAAGCAGGTTATTGCACAAAACCCACTCATACCAGAAAGAGAAACTTTATTCCAGGAGAACTGTGATTCACCTCTCCAGTGGAATGTACAATACTTGCACTGAAGCATGAAACATCTTAAAAAGAAGGCAATTCAAGGACTTTTTTCCTTTTTTTTTTTTTTTTTTTTAACAAAAGAAAGATGTGGAATGCACTTGTAATAATATCTTCAATGTGATTTTTATCTATATATGTAATGTATTTTAGTTCGCTTTGAACAGATAAAAGTATTTAGAAAATTCATGGCCTTAATACCAGTGTTAAAAACAAGCCCAAACTTTTTAATACAACACCTCTGACATGTACCGATTCCATGATAAGATCCAAAGCAAACCTTTTAATACCATGGGTTAGAGCTTACTGCGGTTATGTAGATAAAAAATGTGTATATAACATTAAACATCTACTAGACATACAAAGATAACACAGGTCAAATGAACTCCTTGTTTAGATCTGCAACAGTTAAAATCTTCCCAGCTGATTTAATTCATTATGAGTCAAACAACACAATGATACTTGCACTGGAAAAAGACCTAGATAATCTCATTTTCAGGAAGTATCAATCACAATTTTATTTAAGTTAGTTTCAAAAATCTACATATAATTTAAGGGACAATCGATCAAATCTTACCTATTAACAACTAACATACTTAACTTTAACAAGGTTTTGCTAGATTACCACCATTGAGAATCCAGAATGCTATTTTTTTCTAAATTAAAGCCGAAGAAAACCAGCAAAACAGAAAGCTAGTGGGACCACTTAATACACATGAGCAGTTACTCAAAACCAGAAAGCTGCTCAGATATGAAACTCACTGCACTGGACAAAAGTTACCATAGTTTAAAAGAACTGGTACAGCAATACTGAGAGGTGGTTAAGAAACTGAAGGAAAGTCGCCTTCTGGAGAAACAATCCCTTCCAATGATGCTCTTATAGGGCTGTGCCCTATTATTTTTTAAAAAATATTTCTGCCTTTAAATCAATAGGTTGATTTCACTGTATGTGACTCAGCTCTCCTTTTTTTCTCGCTATAAATCACCATCCTTGCCAGAAATGCCTTCTCATCAGCTCATAAAAAATACATAAAAACCTTCTTCTTATTTTATCTCTTGGAATTCAATCATTTGTACTATCAGAATTTTTTTGTAAAGCAAATGAGAATCATGTCTTACAGGTCAAATGTGACCTCAAACCAGATTTGGGCTTTGTACCTTAGTAAGTCCACTAATGAAAGACCTGTGATGTCCAAGGGCACAAATTCAAGTCTTCATCCATCTTACTCCAATTTGCACAAATTATGGACACGTTATGCAACTGAACAGTGTTTGCACAGAGTCCTTATGTTATTACAAGGACAAAATACATATAAAGAATCAAATAAATCAGATTGATCCAATACATTTTTTTGTGCACATGTGGGGATATATATATATATATATTTTAAACTTAGGTATTTACAATCCAAAAGACTGCTGAAAATCAGTGAAAATCAGCTGATATAAATAGAGCTGTATATATGATCATGCTCTGCTGGCACTTATAAAGCTCTAGAAATGACACCTGCAGATAAATTAATATTTAACGTGTTGCCATTCTGCCCAGTAATGAGAAAACATTTTTAAAAAAGAGACAAACTACTGCATTTCCCTGCCCTTCTTGTTACTCACTTTCAGCATACGACTATTAATTTATCACCAACTGTGGGGGAAGACCTTTTTCTCAAGACACACTGATGCCCCAGCGTCCTGCGTGTGCAGTGAAGGGGCAGTAAATCCAGTGACACTGGATAATGTCCTGCACTATTCTTCAGACGTGACGCGTGTGCTCAGAGCAGCTGCGCGGCATGCATAGCCACGCATAACATACGTGCTGTGCCTATAGCAGCCTCTTCAACGTTGTGTGATAAAGGGTGACAGAAAAGAGGCTCCTGTAGCCACTTTCTGGGAGGTAGAGGGCACAAGCAACCATGACCTGTCACGCACTCCCCGTCTCCTCTCTGCTCCTGCATGTGTGACCTCAGCTAACCCTTCACTGAAGGGCTTATTGGCTCCCGGCATCTTCTGCGTAGCTGAGACCAGTGCCTGCAGCTGTACACCCCAACTGTTGCAGGGCATGCAGGACTGATACAGGTCAGAAAAGAAGCTATTGCAAAGAAGATTTTCCTGATCTTCACCTGTTTATTTCATATTCATAAATATAAACATCAATTGCCTGAGCAAAAAAAAAAGTATTTCCCCCAAAGTGATATTACAATTCATTTTCTCAAATGGTGGCTAAAGCATGGCAGAAGTTGCTTTGTAGTTCACATTGCTCAATATTAATGAACCGAGGCAGCGTGCTAAACAACTCTACCCAGTGAATTACTGAAACAGTTACTGTATTGTTGCAGACCATCAGGAATGATCAGTAAAGTCTATTTAAGATAGGCGGTGGATGTAGCAGGAGCTTCTGAAAAAAGAGGACGACGGCATGCAATTACTCTTCCTAGCTTACGCTAAGAAGGGAAAAAATAAAAAGGCATAAACAAATATTCCTTCCAGGCTTCCCCCCTTCAGCTGAAATTACCCACATAAATTGTGGTTGAAGCTGACAAACTGTTTGTTACGTGGGTGAGATACAAATCTCTCATTTCCTGAAACTGCTGCAAAGAAAAGATGAAAGTTAAGAAGAATAAAAAGCCAAATATAAAGATCTTTAAGAACAACAGACTTTTGAGAGTAAGAGCACTCTAATAAAGTCTCCAAAGTTTTCACATTACTAAGGAAGTTTGAGAGGAGAGAAAGATCACTCATCAAGATGCTCTTCTGTGCCACACAACAGATTATATACCACCTTCTTTCTCATTTTAATGAAAGCAAATCCATGTTTATAGTGTAATTGTACCAGGGAAGGTTTGAAACTCAGTAAGAGAAGCGCACTCTCTTTATTTTGGTACAAAATACCGCTACTAAAAGAAATCTAAGAAAAAACTCAAACAAAACCCAGCAATGTTTTTTGTTGACTAAACCCATCTTCATCTCGCTCCAGTGACCCTAGACTTTTGAGACAGTTTGGTAACGCTGTAGCGGCAGTGACAAAATTTGTATCAGCAATTAAACAGTGCTCATCAAAAGCATTTTTGAAATGCCAAAGACTTTTGAACTAACAGGTTCCCTAAGAGGACAATGATTTCTCACCCTGCATATCTTAGTGGCCGTGTCAGTCTATGCCAGCTGTCCCTAGGCATGACAGTCCAACAACCTCTTTTGAAACCCTTTGTCCAAGAGATGCATCAGCCAATGCTGTCAAGAGCAGAAATGTAAAGTAAAGCAACAAATATTCATCAAAATCACAGAGCTTGCTTTCAGGGGTGATGGGAATCCATGCAGCTGATACAAAGGAGGTAGGAATGACACTATTTAAATCAAGTCAAATTTCAGTTTAGACATCCAGGCCTAAAGAAAGGTGGTGAATATAAATGAAGGCGTCTACTGACACAGAGACTACAGGAATAGGGTAGGAGAGGGCAGAGCAAAATGTCGTCCCAACAAAACTGGGCAATTTTTGGAAACAGTTTATTGCGTAAATAATGGTAACCTCCTCAGTTTGATGCAACAATGTTTACAATTTGGGGAAAGGTGTTTGGAATGATTTAAAAATATTCCAATGTTTTTAAACTTTATTATTAATCTGAGATATGAATAAATCGAAATTATACTTCCAATTATATATTACATCCTTAAAATAATTGTCACTCTTTATTAAACTTTTTTATATTATTACACTAAGAAAAATAATTTCATTCGATTTGTGCACTTTGTCTTTGCTTAAAATCAGACCTCTCCCAAATAAAACAGGATGAGTTCAATCCAGGGAGAGCAGTTTGGTATCTCACTACATCTCTTTCTCATCACCCCCTTCCTCTCCATCGGAAGCTGAAGCTAATGGGCTTTGCACTACATTCCACGAGTTGAAAACTACAAATTATATTTAATAACCCTGTAGTTTTGACTTTGAAAACAACTTGGTCATACACGATACTGAGATTACCAGGGTATATGAGATGTTTCTGTGTAGGCAAGCAACAATTTAGAAATGGCTGCTAAGAAGCTCTGTAAGGAGCTGCTCAAGATAGTTGATTTCTTGCTAATCGACACTTGGCATAACCACCTTGTGCAAGACAAGGAAGTAACAAGTGGAAATAACATTCCTCCTGAGAAGAACATACTGGCAACACAGCTTTTCCTCCATAATCTCAGTTTAGACTATTACCCAAACCCAGGAGCTGCTGCTATTTCTCTGTTCATGTGCTTACTAATTTGATATGGCTTGGTAGAGTATTGAAATATACTTGGCGAAATAGTAGTCTCATCACATGAAAAGGAATATCTGACAGCTTTATTTTTTATTCTTTTTGAAATATATTTGCCTAAACCTGAAATTTCACCTGGACAAAAGAATTTACAGCCCATTTAGCAAGCCTGCTAAAGAGGTGTGTCAGTCAATTCATAATGAGATACAAGTTGAAATATTGCTGTTATACCTTAAGGCTCCTGACAGAATGTAACAAGAAGGTCAGGCTCATTTCAAAAGTGTCACTTCCAATCAAATATCAGATTTTGGGCTAGATTCTGGGTTGACCAGAATGATCACAGATGGGGAACTTGAGAGGAGCATGAAGCCAAGAAGACAACCTGTTTCTTCTTAGTAAAGAAAGGAAAAGAAATGAAATAGTGCCACATGTGTATATAATGGGCTGCATAACAAGAAATAAAATAAGGATTAATGACAACTCCCTGGCTCTTTTACTGAAATTGGACCATACATCTTATTTCCTCTAACTGCTTTTTGCCATAATCCTTGTTTCTCATACAGCTCAAAGAATAAACCCTGTTGGGAGCATTGAACAGAATTTTCCACAACAGCAGCAACAAAATTTCCAGCGATGGAAAAATTAGTTTCCATCTGAAGAGTGACATGATATAAGGCAGTGAGGTTGATGTCTACAATGTCCTAGTCAGAGATGAAGGCTGGAGAGCTTTTTGGGGTGAGGGCTCAGTGACAGCTGATCACAGGTAAGCAGCAGAGAGAATCTAACGAACAATGGCAACAGTAGGGAATTTTAGTCCTTGAGGTCTGAGACAGAAATAAAGTCAAGTAAGTCTCACTTGTTTTTCCTGAAGCCTTTACAGAAGTTTTGCTTTCTGTTTTTCCATAGATAATACCAATGCTATACTTGGCTTTTATCGCAAATCTTTAGGTTTGTGTTCTCTTCTGGCATTAAACTTGTGTAACAAAACATATGCTTCAGGAACCTGTCTGAGCTCTGGTAAACCACCGTGAGAGGAAGGATTGTGGGTTCTTTTAACACCACAGACCTTTATTCTGAAATGAGGAGAACACTTGTTTTCTGCGGTCCTAAGGGAACTCCTTACATAAAGTCATTTGAAAGGTGACATTAGACTTTACTGTGAGCTGAACAAAGAAACATCTTTTATTTGATTTCAAGATGCAGAGAAGTTGCCACTGGTATAGTCAGATGATGTCATTAATGAAAAATATATTCCAGTTTGTTCTTGAAAAGCCTTTGAAAGAAAACCATATTTTATATTGCCACTCAATTCTGTTCTCCTCAAGTAACTTATGTGCGACTACAACTGAAATATAACCTAGAGAAATAGGGATAATTGTTTCCTAAATCATAAAACAAAGAAATTGACTTCTACTTTCTTTACAGAGAAAACTGATGAGAAAGTTTTCTCCTGTTTTATGGTTTAAGAAACAAACTCCCTAGCTATGTATGGGTGGGTGTTTTTTCCTTGTTTGTTTGTTTTTTAAGTATAGCAAACTATGACTTCATCCACATCCACTGTCTAAAATGATACATCAGGTACTATTGCCCAATTACAGTAGTTTTGCTACTGGTAGCTTTTAGATAAATTGAATATTCTTATTCAAAAATTAAGGACCACCCCATAAATGCCCACATCAGTCACTTCAGAAGGAGTTCGAGAAAATACAGACTTGAGAAACTAAGTGAAGGACTGAAGGTGTCAAAGGAAACTGTCAAAGGAAAATTTCACAATTGCATTCACTAAAATCTGAACATTTTTTCCCCATGCTGTTCCGTAAACCTTATCTTCCGAGGAAGACTGAGACAGTCAGTTTTATTATACGAGTACCCCATGTGCAGCCAAAACCCCCCTGATACCTATACCCTCAACACATTTTCTGGGGACATAAAATGTAGCAGGCTACAGAACTGGAAACTACTCCCCTGTACTGAGGTGTCCCAACTCTTAGAGATGTGTCTGTGCCCTGTGCTTCACCCGACAGGAAAGGCAAAACTCTCAAGTACTAAAGGAATCGTACAGGTAAATGACTGGAGTTTTAATACTGGACTGAACTCCACTTTCTGTATCTATAGTGACAATAATAAGGAGCCTAAAGAGATTTGGTTTTATGTTTGTGAAGAACTTTTCCAATAGGTAACTAGGTTTGTATTGTCTAGCATGAACGATCTATTAAAAGTAGCCTGAAGCTCAGTGCTGTCTCTTCACGGGACATTTGGGTAACTGACTACTTTGATATCTTTCTCATCTTCCAGTTCTTTGAGGTTTCCTTTCACAGATTCAAAATCCGTGGTGGTGTGTAGTGAAAGTGTTTCAGATGTTGTAAATCATTGCATCCTATGAAGATTCCATAGGTATTTCTTGGTTATATGTTAATAAACCTGTCCATCATGATGGTGATCTTCAGAACTATATTGTAAGATATTTCAGAGCATAGAAGCTTCCCTGCTGAAGGACTTAATGAAATGAGCACTCTAATAACAGCATGTCGAAGAGAGCATGAGATCTGTTCTGAGGGACAGAAGAAGCAGCAGGTAACAGCTTAAGCACTGCAATTGAAAAGAGATTATGAAAGGCATTACCTGGAAAAAAATAAGTCTTGCGGAAAAACGATGAGATTACAGTAAAAGAATATGTACATATGCGATACACAGGGCAGCAGTCAGCACAGAGGGAGAAAATGTATAGTGAAAGGACATGTGAAAACATTCTCCTGCAAGCTGCAGAAAGTGTCGATGACCTTAGTTTAGATGGGGTGAATTCTGACTAACCTGAGGAACAGAAGATGATCCCGTTGTTAGAGACTCTTGCCTGGGAAAAACCATCCCCAACAAAACACCCAAGAATACTGATTATGCTTAACACACACAGAAACAGTAAACAGAGTATTCCTGACTGTGACACAGTCCAGAAGAACATGGTCTGGGTTTCCAGTTAGTCGCGCTTTTCAGTAATAATGAACGTACTGGGGTCTTGAAAGACCACAACATAATGACAGACCCAAAGAAGCAGAAAGAACTTTTATTTATTTTTTTTTTAAACATAATTGGACTGGGTGGTTTCCAGAAAGCAAGCCAACTGAATATAGTTGTGTGCTTACTTTTGCAAAATAAATGGGCAAAAAGAGATACCTTTACCCTTAGCCCAGTTTGAGTTGGGGGTCAAGCTCTATGCTATTAATTTAAAGGCACAGTTACATGAAAAACATTCTTCTGTTTTTCTTTTCCACTTATGAGTGTAACTTGGGAGAGCTGTTTCCAGCATGCTGATCTTGCTGATAAATCTCAGTCACATTTGGTTTTAGTAGCATTCCAGTTAATTTGATAATATATTTTAAAATGCTTGCTACAGTCAACAACGGCCAAAGATCAAGTATTGAGAAAAACATGCTCTGTGGAAAGCTCACAAGGCTCCCCTAAACTCCCAAGCAGAGTAATAGGCACAGGTGAGAACTAGTATACGGCAAGATGGGGTGGGCTGTCCGGATTTAAAGGAAAGAAGAGGAATGAAGAAAAATCACTAGAAAAATATTTCTAATGTTTGTAAGGCAAAGTGGTCCCTTGCACCACAAAATTAGTTCTGGAAAAAGTAAATGTATTTCCTTGCTGCAGAAGAGCCTAGTGAACATAAACCTGAAGATACATACATAGTTTTGTTTTTCTTTGGATTTTAAAAATTATATTAAGCCCTTCCATTAGACAAACAAGCAGATCTGAAGAGAACTTTACCATGCTTCATGCTGATAATGAACACTCATGAAAACAGACAGAAGGTATCTAAAAAATGCAGTCAGGAGCATGCATATTGTAAAGCCAATCAGTCAAAAAAGATCAGTTCTTTGGCCTGGGGGAGAAGAAAATTCTCTTATAGGTAACCTTTAAAGTACAGAGAAGTCTGACAGGAAAATGAAACAGTCAGTGGTACAGTTAAAAGTGTGAACCTGAGATCCAGAAGGAATATAAAAGGAAGAGTTAAAAGAGACTTTATATAGTGTGCGTGTGTACACACGTGTTGGTAAACAGAGCACCAAAAGAGAAAGGCAAGTTGCAGTACGACCCATTCATATCCAGACATGCTATTTTTGTTCCTGCAGTTTGAATAACTGCAAGCGCAGTGTGTGGGAACTGTTAATTCAGGAATAGGGACGAGTGCTTTATGGGGTAAAAATTAGTTTGCTTTGGCTCTTTTTATCTCACTGCAGCCTAATACAGGAATACCAATAAAAGGCCATAATAAATTCAAGTTATCTGATGACTGCAGTGTTTAACTAGAAGAGTAGGTGAAATGAAAGTCTTACTAGTCACGAGTACTGCATTTTTCAGCACCTGAATCTTAGCTTGTTAATGTTCCTATAAAACTTTTCCATATTAACACAATTTGCCTTTATTAACTCAGGAATGTTTTCAATACTGGTTTATTCAAATACCCCGTATGCGTAATTGCTTACTCAAATGAGTATTTTATTTGAGCAATCTGAAACAGAAACAAATGGCAAGGAAAAAGACTTAAGTCTAGTAAGAGATAGATAACTACCTGTTGCCAGCACAGGTAATTTGAAAAATTTCATAAATCAGTAGCCATTCTCATTGCTATTTAGTGTGTGTACTAATATCACAGGATCACAGGATCACAGGATT
>KL275566.1:0-30895 GCA_000699545.1 Podiceps cristatus
GCAAATACTCTGCATAATGTTTATTTTTAAACCTTCTGTTCTTTATTCTTGCCATTTTTATATGTTGCTTCATTTTTGTTATCTAATTCAAAAAGTAATTCACCAAACCTTTTATCTCTGACATCAATGTATGGATGTGTATCGTATCTTGTACTCATAATGTGGATCTAGGTGTTCATAATTTCTCCACAAAGTAATGTGAAAACAGACTAGCTTGTTAGCTTAAATATGTTTGTGAAATGCATACTCAACATGGTATTTTTTCTGTTTCACCAGCGAGTAGGAATTTTTGAAAGATTTTCTACATACCTTTTGGAAAACAGGTTGTAGAGGGACTTTAAAGATATGGTTCGTTTTGACTATAACTTCAATGGTTTTCTTTTTTTAAAATAAAAATTTTGGTTAATTGTGCTAAAGATTTGATATGTTTCCTAACTGAAGGGAAAATTATGTGCAAGATAATATTATATTCATCACATCCCACATTTCCAAAACTTTCCATAGCTTCTTAGATTGGGTGGATAAATGAGCTGCTCATTTGTTTAGCACAGTCATCTCTATTTTCTTGCATCTTGATGTCCTCTGAAGCCAGTGACCCTCTCATCTTCTACCAGTTTGGCAGGGTCCTGACAGGGCTAGTTTTGGCTATATATACATGAAACAAAGATTTGTGACATAAAAACTTTTCCCTTTTGCAATAAATGGCAAATCTCTCTCTGACTGCAGTAGGGAAAAAATTTTTTTTTTTTTTAACATAACACCTAGTTGCCTCACAAGTTAGTAGTAGTACTCAACTATTGTAACTTTTTGGACAAGATGCAAGAAATTTGAGGTTAACAACATTTAGAAGGGTGGGTTTGTAGTTATGGTGCTGAGTTTCAGAGATATGTGTTTAGTTCCTTAATCTGTTGTGTATTTCAGATATGACTTTGCACAAATTTTCTGTGTAATTCATCACCATACTATGTCATGCCAGAAGAACTATGGATTAATTCCTTTGAATTTCCATCTGGCTAAATTATCCCACTGAATATATCTATTCTGGACTGCATTATGCAATGCAAACATGTTCTTTATTTTGTCATTTCTCATCTGAAAAAGGTGGAGATTGCTACTGCTCTGCCTTGCACGGGCTCCCTAACAATGCCTGTATGACTGAGAAGATCACTGGTGTTAAGACACTAGGCATCAGAGAGTATGCATACTGCCTGCAGTCTGTTGCTGGGAGCTGGAACCACAAACACCTTTTGAGCTAACTACTAGCAACATTTTTCTGTTGTGATGGCCCTCCAGTGCCCCTCCATTCATCCAACCAAAAAGGAGACCTGCCCATGGGCTCTGCCACAAGGAACCAGAAATAGAAGAGAGAAGAAGGTCCTGGAAGTGGCCTCAGAGACGATTCCTTCTTAGGGCTGATGGAGGATTAATGTTGACTTAAGAAATGACTAATGGTTTCCTTCTTGTGTTGCTATTTGTATTTAAATCTATCCTCTTAGCTTGGAGTAGGAGAAACACCAGCTTTGTAGGACTTTCAAGCATATTGAGGCTGGTTCTTGGCATGGTGTGTGACCAAATTTCTCTTTGCTGGTCCTCACTAAGTATATGCTAGTGTGATGCCAGGATTTTGTCCTTTCTGCAAAGTGTTCTGTGCATAGGCATTTTATTACATATGGTAAAAACATTTGTTTTTCTGTTCTAGTAAGAGAACAATCAACATTGCAAGACTGTTAACAGTAAATTGCTTGAATTTGCCTAAGCATGTGCCTGTGACTCAGTCCAAATATTGACAGTGACAAAGCTGTAATCACTTGCAGCCTTCAGTTCTGAGCTGAGGGAATCCCACTCTTTTGACTCCAAAGTATAACGCTACTGGACCCCAGAGCACGTAGAGAATACACTTTACGCCTGATTCTAAGACTGTACAATTGCAAAAGCCTGTACCCACATGGTGGATCTGAAATTAATATGCTAGTTTGACAGGGAGTTGGGGGGAGAGCTGCTCGGGGAGCTGCTCTTTTTGCTGAGAATTCAGAGTGCTGCTCATATGGAGGCTCCTTAGCAGTCCTTTAGAAGAGAGAGAAATAAATAAATAAATAGGTTTTACTCCAATAAATCTATCTCCTCCTTTCCCCATGAAAAAAAAAAATCTTATCTATTTTTTTCTATGCTGCCACTGAAGCAAGAGTGGCACATTTTATGCACTAGCATAAGGAACAAATACAAGTCTCATTGTATAGTGTATTTTGGCTGATAGGGCATCGCTGTGCCGTGCCTTGCACATACCTGTTTGTGTGCAACCTGCTTGTGCTGTCTTGTTGCTAGCCAAGTGGCTGGTATCCACTCAAGAAATATTTTCAGGGTTGTCTTTGTATGCAGGCATATGATGCAAAACTTCGATTTTTAATACTGAAAAGTGGATGACTGATAACTTTCCTACTCCAATAGCTGCTGTGAGCACATGTGACTCCTGGTATTTCATCACACCCTGGGATGAAAGTGTTGATAGCACTTTCTATAGTTTATGTCTAAACTGTATCAACAACAGTGATCTAGCCTTTCCTCTGACATGAAGAATTATTGCGCTAACCCCCCCAGAAAGTATCAAAATACAGTAAATATTGGGAACTATCTTTGAGTTTTCTCAGAGAGGCATAAGCCATCTCAAGAAGGCCATAACCCCTCAGCCATTTGAATAAAACTCTAATTTAATCCTTTGAGAACTTCTGCTAACAAGTAATTGGGGCAGTGCATCCATAAGTCACTCTTTACTGATAATTTTGTGACCATGGGATAGAATTTTAAAAGAAAGATAAGAAACTTTGCCAAATCCTGTTCAAGTAGAGTGGAAGTTAAGCAACCAGCTGGAGCTGGCTTGTTCCCATCGGAAAGCTGAGTGATAATATTCATGTTCAAATGCCTCTGAGTCACTATTCTCCCATCCACTGCCCAGTCATAACAGAAAACACCATGTCAGTGTTCTTCCTGGCTCAGTAGGCTTCCTGGAAAATGTGGTTAAATTTTCTCCTTTCTGCTTCCTGCCCACTGGGTTGTTCATCCAGGTGTTTTCCTTGCTTCTTTTCCTTCTTTCTCACGTATGAAAAGTAACTTCAAAAAAATGGGGTGGACAGCATGGATTTTGCAAAGCTAGATTTTAATTGGGAACTTTATGAAATGGTAGAGAAACTAAGATTGCCAAAATTCCCCAGGTGTGTGTCACATGCATAGTTATGAATGGGATTACAAGGAGTGCAATGGCAGTTCTGTATTCATCAAACACTTGTAAGACACAAAAAGGTGTTATGTATTGAAGAATTTTGTTAGAGCTAGTATCAGAGATATGTAAGCTCTAATAGGCCATACCATGACAAGAAAAAAGCACGAAGACGTTTTACTGTGAATATGAGTTGTGAGTGGTAGAATTAGTAAAGTCTAAAAGTGACTTTAGAAATCAGAATCTGATTCTAATAAAACAAACAAAAAACCAAAACCCCAACAAATCTGTGCACAGAAATGGAAGTGATTGATTTTTCTTGATCCCAGGAGGGGTGAGATTCATCTTATTTGAACTTGGCTGTTTACAAGGTAGATGTCAGCATCCTAACCAGTAATTCTAGGCTCATTTTACTGTCAAAGGAGAGAATCAGGCAAATTTAGGATTTTTCCAACCTATTTTAGACTTTTACTACAGGGTGAGATGAGTTGTGGCCTACACTCTGTTGACTGTATTAAGTCATCACTATTTACAAGGGGTCTTAGGTTGTTTATTCATTTAATCGGTTGAATTTTCCTGGAGGGAATAACTAATGATTTCCCAGTGAATAAGGAGGTTTTGTCTCTAAATCTCAGTATAGAATTGCCTAGTGTAATGACTAAGCTCATTAAGTTTCCGGTTTGCAATAATATACAAGGAATAGCTTCTTCCTATACAGAAATGCTCAATAACTAATTCCATGTTCTAAAAATAATTATGGTGCTCACATCTTTGGGGAAGACAGAGAAATTGAAGTAAAAATAAAATAAAATTCTTTGCTAAATCCACTGAAGTTCCTAATATCATCTGGAAGCAAGAAATCTGGAGGTGCTGCTGTTGGTGGCCTAGATGTCATTGACTCACAATGAACAATGAGGCCACTGGAATAAACTTGAAAGTATCCAAATATCCCAGATACTTGGTGGAAAACTAGAAAGGGAAAGGCACTGAAAGCCAGCTACAGAGACTGAGGGTAGCCAACACACAAGGTCACACAGACACTCTTAGACTGGCTTGTGAACTCTCACGTCAGTGAGACATCATAGGTTTGAAAATCAGGCTGAGGTATCTAATGTTGCAATGATCTGGAAAAGGACTATTGCTGAACAGATCCTAGGTTTGTCAAACCTACAAACTTCATCAACAAAATCAGGCTGGCTTTTGAAAAGCTACACGCACTATTGAGAGATCCAGGTCTCCTGTAATGAGTGAGGTTGTCACCTTGAAGCAAAGAGCAGTTCAGGGTGTCTGCAAAGGGTGATCAGGACCAGGAAAAGAGTAAAAAAGTGCCTCAATTTTGAGCAACTGTCATGCCCACTAATTCTGGCTAAATGTTAGCTACTCATAAGAAAAAACACTTCAGTTTGACCTCAGAGAACAAAATCCTTAGTACACTGATCTGTGATGCAATATGGATAGTGTTTTTAAACACATACATAAACTTTGTTTTCAACAGGGCATAAAGAGCATCCCTGCAATGCACTCATAAATTGATTTTATAAGTTTCATCCGAGTTTATTAGTGAACTGTACTTCTGGGACATAACAGAACATAGGCATGGGAATGAAAACAATTACTGATCATGCAGTAACTCTGGTATTTGTTGTTCTCTTTAAGTTGCTTTTATTGCATACCACTGGGCTCCTATTTTCTCCTTAAGTATGCCTCTTTTTTAGAGGAACAACAGTAAGCTTGTTTTTTTCAACTTGCTGTACCTTAAAGCTCTCTATGTTTAATATGAAACTGTCATTAATTATTTTCTGACTAACACTGTGGTCCCTTGAGTTCCTGAAAAGCATAAATAAAACCTTTAGGCCAAATTGTAAAGGCGTTCAGTTCATTGGAGACATCATTTTAGTGTTCCTTAGGGTAAGGTATGTTTAGCATGTTTGAAAGAGTAGACCTCTATGGTATGGCTGGTCCCCGCTTGATCACCCTGGTTGCAAAGGCATAGCTTCTAGCTCCTTTGAGAACTGAGTTTACTTAGTCTTGTGCCAGGGACCAAAGTCACATACAGCGTAAGTGACTGGCTATACATAAGGTTTCTTTCTTAGTCCTTTAACTTTTTCAAGGGATGAAACACTGACTAACTCGTGATAGCTATGAAGCACTTTTAACTGACTCAGAGCATAACATTGCTTGTTGCTTAAGTTGGTTTTGAGCCCCTGCTCAGTTGTTTGATGTGGGTGGCGAGACAGCCTTGTGGCATGAAAAAGGCTGGTCAGTGGGCGCAAGGACTCACTGTCAGCTGTATCACTTCAAAGGAGGAGTTGAAGGAAAGCAGCAGGTTCTGTAAGTGTTGCTGATCTTTGGTGTTCCAGCCTACCTGGCTGCCCAAGACTCCCATCTAAGTGACAGTGCTGTCCTCCTCATCTTACTGAGCGTACTTTTGAATGAATGGCACTCAGATATGCATGGTGTAAAGATAGCACAGGAACATTGTTTCTCACTTGCATTTCAGGGAAGTCTTACTTTTAAATTCATCATAAACAAGAATGCTGGACCTTGATATGAACAAACAAACAAACCTCCTTAGCTACCTATACAATGCAATTAGGTAAGAGACTGTTCAAAGATCTGATGAAATTTTCTAAGCAAAGATCGTTATATCTGTGGCTTTTAGTTAATTGAGAAACATGAGTAGCACTTATTTAACATCCAGAATCAGTTTGAAAACACTACTAGAACAAAAAAGAATAACTTAGAATAATTTTCTCTTTAGGAAGAATACTATAAAATTTAGCAGAAAAAAAAAAATTAAAACTTTACAAAGTTCTCAACTGATCTGACAGTATTTAGAAGAGCATTAATTATATCCAAAGCACAAAATCCTGCAAAATTATTAAGGAAAATTCTTCCCAAAGTAGAGGATCTATGTTAAATAGTATAGCCTTCTACAGTGGTTTGTGTCAACAAAAATTATATTTCTGTATACTCCTCCACATTTCCTCCTTCTTAAATTTTATAGGAATCTTTCCATTTGAGCTGCCAGAGCTTGTTAGACTAAGCTGTAAATTGTAGTTACTTTAAGTATACTAATTAAATAGTTCTTTAGTTGTTCTTTCCTTCATGCTTAGAGCTGATGTATTCCTCTGAAGAAACTCTGTATGCAGGAAGAGCCACGTAATAAAATCTGTACACACTAGTAAAACACAAAGCAAAACAAACTAATCAAAGCAAATAAACAAGTAGTGTACTTCAAATGAAGCATTAAGACGTAGTCTTTGCTCTGACAAAGTTCCATCAGGCTTCTCCCTGAATGGCAGGGCCTCTTACCTAATGAGCAGATCATTGTAGAGACCATTGCTTAGATCACTTGCATGGTATTGCTCATACTCATAATTTCTTTCTAAAGGAGGTGAAGGTTTACATACTGGCACGAAAGGAGGATTATTGTAACTTTTAACCCTTTTCTCTATAATGATGCTGCTCTAGTATATGAAGATGGAAGATACAATATAAGTTGGAAAATTCTTGCTTATTGGCTCTTCTTTTTGTTTCTCATATCACTGCTGTTCCCTTTATCTCCCAGGTCTCTCAACTTCTTTCCAGATATATACATATGTATCTCTCTCTCTCTCTGTATATCTCTGTTTCAGCTGAGGAATTAGAGATCATTGTGATGTGACTGCTTAGAAGACTGATAAATCAAGCCAATTTTAAACTATAAACCAGAACTTTAGCAAATTCATTCATTAAAACCACTATTTTTCCTAGTGGTTCATTCTTGTGCGTCATTAATTATCATTGCTACACATACAAAAAGCTTAGACTTTAACACTCAGAGTTGGCTATAAGTATACAGTACCATGGAGATAATGCCATACAAGTGCAGGCAGATGCAGTCATTGGGGTTTCTTAAACCATGGAGGTTCAGGTGATCAAGCTTGACACCTCTCTGAAGAGCATCAAAGTGGGCTGTCTTCTTTCTTCTGTATCATTCCTCTTTGAGCCCAAAGTTTTTAGTGCTCTTTTGCTTCCCTCCCAACAGAGATGGTCTCTGCTTCTGATACTACATTTTTTTTCATCATGACAGTCATTCTTCTTGTCCATTTGGCAGGATGTCTGGCTTATTTGCAGTCCCTTGTGCTTATCTTGTTCTTCAGCAACGTTTTGTGTTTCCTACAGGCAGCTACACCCATTTGTCTATGCCTTCGGTGGGCACACTGCTCATGTATTTATGTGTCATCCTAATGTTACGAAGTGCTCATACACTGTGTTCGTTGCACTATTTTACTATAATTATATTCTTCTCCCAGGAAGGCGTAAATCCTCATTGATGTTGAACTGAGACTTGGAACAGAAAGATTCAGAACAGAAAGCAAATATGTGGCTGGGTCAGGAGTGACTGCCAGGTCTCCTGCATCCCTCATGTATCACCATGATGGGCTGTGAGTGTCTTCCCGGGGTGATGTCTCCTACTGATGAACAGGGAAGCCGTCCACAGAAGAGGTTGTGCAAGCACTGTGAACTCCTGGATGTCTGTCTCTGCAGATTGCCTCAGACTCTGGTGTTTCCTGCTTAAGTGCTGCATGTGCGTGTGAGGACACCCTGAAGTTACGCTGATGCAACTAAAAAGAAATTTGGTCTGGTATCTTCTGGGAAGGTTCCTACCCTGAAATAAATAACAAAGTCCCTTTCCATGCTATTTTTCCAGACATTTTATTGACAGGTTTATCTTTTGTGGTAGTTGTAATAGCTGACAAGAGCAAACAAACCAAATCAAATGGAAGTATAATGGTTATTAGTTTATGTAGTTAAATTCAAGCCAGCATGGCTGAAGTTCTGTGCTTTTGAAAACACTGGTCTGGAGGAAGCCTCTTTCTTCCCTTTCACTGCATGTGCTCAAGGGTTACCCAGACTGGTGCCTCAGACCGATCTGGGAGAAGTGACATGAACAGGACCATTGTGGTGCTTCGAGTGAAGCATGAATTCAGGTGAGTGGCTGAGTTAGTTTTAAAAGCCCAGCTGTTGCAGGTAAAAGCGGGAAGGTGCCCAGTTTGTAGGAAAGAGGCTCAAAGTCACCCTGAAAGACATCATGAAGGACTCATTTGTATGCTCCAGGTTCAGTTTTCAGTAAATGTAGTTTCTACTGCACTTGGACATTACTCCAAGGGCAAAATAGGCTGGCGGTTTAGTTTTGTTGTCTGTCAAAGATGAGATCATGACAGGTTTTTGCTTTTAGAAGGAAAAACAACCAAAGAACTAATTCAGTGCTTGCTTATGAAGGTCAAAGTGACTGAGAAAGCAAGGCAGACAACAATTTTGCAATGGGAGTTTGCAATGGTGACCTATAGAGAAAAGTGCTAGAAAAAAAGTAGATAACCTCTTCTCCTTGCTTCATCTGGTTTGGAATCAGAGCTGATCCCAAACCAGAGCATTGCCAGCTGTGCTGGCAGAAGACAACAGGTTGATGTCCTTTCAGGTGAGGCTGGGCGAGAGTCTTGGCTGCAGGTTGGCTGTCCGTTTGCTTCTCAGTTGCCTTCTTTCAGGCTTTGGCTTGTTCTGTGGCTGCAAACGGAAACATTTTTTTTGTGCATTGGTTAATTTGTTCTCTGGAGCTTGCAGGCATCACATGAACCAGATGAGCAACAACGGAGTCATACCCGCATAGCCCTCGCTTGTATTGGGGCTGATCATGTTGCAGCTCTGTCATGTGCCACTTTTAAACACCAGTGCTTTTGTTAATCTCCTCCTCAGACAGGAACAAAGACATTAGGGAAAACATTAGAGTCCTGAAAGAGTCAAAGTTAAAATCAATTACATTGCCTACGAGAGAGTGCTTATCTCCAAATACTTACATCTTTGTATAAATAAACAAAACTATGCCAGATCATTTCCAACTCTTCTACAATTGAAAACTTTCTAGTAGATAGTAAAGGCTAGAAACTGCTTATTCAATCTCTGCTTGCCTTTTTTTTTTTTTTTTTTTTTGACATTAATAAAACATTTCAGTAAATATTGACACAAAGAAAAAGAACATTATTAACATTCCTCTTTACCCACATAAATCAGTCTTGCTGCTCTCCCTGAAATGGACAGCTTCTTAAATCATTCCTAAGAACCAAGTACACTTGACGTAAAAAATTGTTATGTGTGACGCAGACTATGCATTAACAGAAAACTTTAAAGGAGCATTTGGCACCTAACTCACATTACAAAATAACTGAAGGACTGGTGAGAGAGAGGCACTTTCTTGCCCCAAAGAGCAGTAATGACCAATACAGATTCCCAGGACCCAGCTGCATACACTGAAATATTTTCTTAAGGACTTCTGCTTTGGAGTCACTCACCTTCGGTTTTCTCTGCATTTCCTAGATATAAAGTAATAACACAACTGAGCTGTTTGGCTTCCCTTGAAAGATCTTGTGAAGGTACGTGGCAAAGTATAATTAAAAAGCTTAAGGAAGACTCATTCTCACAGGGATCATTAATTAATTCAGCATCTAGGTTTGACTTGTGCCAATTTGAAAATATAAAATGGAAGTTATTTGTTTAGTCTGGGAAAGACATTGAACAGTTTGATTCCACTGATAGAAGGAACAGATGCTCACCCTTTTTCTGCACTTCCTCCTTTGAAATCTGACATCTTGAAAGCAACCTGCACACAGATTACAGTTGGACATTTTAAGGGCTCACCCTGAGGCTGTGTACACGGTGACTCCAGAGTGATGCCACCCCCAGCTGAGAAGAGTGCATGGTCCGTTTGGAGGGGATTCGTGCATAGAAAGATGAGGTGGAGGACTGTGTTCAAAGAGGCACAAGAGCAAGGTGTACGCTTTGCTACACCTATACTTCTCAAGAAAAACCAAGCTGAGACAGACTGGTACTACTGTGCCATGGAAGAGACTGAGGTGTCCAGTTGTGTCCCCATGTTGTCCACGTAATCTGGAAGGGGCTTAAAGGCTAGGAGAGTGGATTAGTAAAATGGTTTTTGTGCACTCAGTTCTGTTCGATCTCAACCAGGTACACTTTGGATTGCAGAGCCCTCATGCTAGGCTGGCCTGCGGCAGGGAAGGGTGATGCCTCAGCGTGGCACCCGCCTGGGCTGGCACCCACTTGTCCTCTCCTTGGGCTTCTCCTACCATCAGTGGACAGAGATAATCACTGGGGCCTGCACCTCAACTGAAGTGAATCTTTTCCCATTGACTGTAGGAAGACTGCAAACCATATCTAGCCTTCCTAGGACCAAGGCAGCTAACTTGGCTAGGCACAGTTGAGCCCAGCAACACCTGGTACAAATCATACTGTTCTTTGCTGCCTCCTTTCCTCCCTGCACTTTTACAACCTGCTGGTGAGTACTGGGTTGCATTAGCTTTCCTCTCATCTTCTTGCCCTGGCATTTAACTTTACTGGAACAGTGTTGAAGGCTGAGGGAAGATTTTGCAATACTTATTTTACAGCAGTTTATGATAATTGTTCCTACTGAGAGGTTCCCAGCTGATAGGAAATATTTATTAGTTATTTGGCATTCTGTGCAGAGACAAAGGAAAACAACCTCACAAATCTCATCTCTGACCTTATATTTCATAGATGAAATGCGTTTCTCTCTCCAGTTGATATCTATATTTCAGGCTAGTGGCAGCCATAGGTAGTGAAAGTAGAGGTGGCAGCGGGAACAGCTGCAGGTGCTTGTGCATCACACCAGGCAGTACGAATACTGAATCTTTCATTTCTTCTGTCATCTCTTCTGCATTCACCAGATGAATCCATGCCCTCTCACACTTGCAGATGGAAAGGAGAACTGGCTTGAGAACATCTGCATGATGAACAATAATAGCTAGCTTGGGCACCTCCGATAAGGGAGATCACCATTTCCCTCAAGCCAGCCCTCTCAACTAAAGAAGCTTAGCGAAAGCTCGGAGGACATCTGAGCTCTTTTCTCCAGGTACAGCCAAGCTCAGGAAGCCAAGCTTTATGGAAAGGAAAGCATCCCTAAGCGACCCAGCAGAGTCCATGCTGTATTCAGCAGCCAAGAAGCTCAGAGATCACAGATGTATGTGCATACTTTGAACATCTGCAGTTGCTGGGAACTTCACATGGGTTGAGTTTGCAAGAATAGTTTGTATTTTTCTTTTCTAGTCTGATCGCCGATCCAACACCTAGTCTGCATTGTCGCTTCCAGCAATGGCAAATTTACACAGATGTGAAAGGGAGATGAACAGCTTTCTGACTAGGACAGGCTTGAGCTAAAGCTCAGGAAAATAAATACAAAGTGCTCTATTAGCAACAGTCGGCTTTGGATCAGACCCACTGTCTACTTATTCAATTATACAGTGTAGTTAGGAGAAAAATTACTTGCTGACCTCCCTAGTAGGTAAAATCTAAGCCCTGCAGCATGAGGTTTTAGTCTCCCATTTTACCATAGTTTGCATAGCTTGCCAGAAATTGCATTACTTTTTATGTTATGGATTTCCAGGCAATCCAATCCAGTTCTTCAAAAATATTGCTTAGATAGTAGAGTCCCTGAACCAGTGGTTTCCAGGTTATATAGAGCACAAAGTAATCTTTATTTCAAGGGTACTTAGTATACATTTGCAAGGTGCTTTTTTGTTCTCATTCTGGAACTAAAAAAAGGAAGAATGTTTGTAATTTTTCTGTTTCAAAATGTTTCAATATTTTAAAACCAACACTTTCAGTAACATTATTACATGTGTGAATGTAAAGGATTTATAAGTGATGTCATTGTAAATCACTTTGCAGGAAAAAAATCTCTGACAAAACAGAGACAATTCTCTGGCAAAGCAAAAAAAAGTATGTCGGATATATATGTGATCCTGCAAATTTTACATCTTAAAATAATCAGTTTGTGGTTTTTTTTTCATTTTCTCATAGCCAGTTCAAATTCTTTCTTAGAATACAGTCTTATTGCAGAACTTGTACAGATGATCCACAGACTCTTCTGATCAATTCCATTACCAGGATGCCATGTATAAATGGATTACTATTTTTTCCACCTTTTAAAATCCCTTTGCATCTGTTTCAATAGCACTATGAGAGGATTTATATAGGCATATGAGAGGGAAGCTTATCTTCTCATTAGAAAAGCTATGGGTTGCCTGGCATGCACATGCTTTCTCAGTTTTGTTCACTGGACAGACTGATGGTGTGCGAATAGACAGTTCACAGATGGTATAAGCAGTAGTGATAGATTTGGATGTCCCTGTCTGCCCCCCTCCCACGTGTCCATTAACTACTGCCGTCAGCCTGCTGTCTTCTGAGAGGAAAGGAGACACTGCAGTGCTCACAAGGACAAGATGGAAAAGGCCTTAGGGATTTCCCTGGAGATTGCAGAAAACCTGAGGCCGATCTGGGAAGGGAAGTCTCTCAAAGGGTTATCTCCTGCCACGGCCACTGTCTCATCCATCCTTCCCACCAGCCTTGTGACTGCACAGCAAGGCAAACAGGAACAATGTGGAGGAGGAAGGTGGGTGCAGGCAGGAAAAGCTTTTTCCCGCTTCAGCTCATCTTTATTTTTTACTGATAGCTAACTGGTCTGGAAAAATAATTTCTGGAGCACATACAGCAGCATGAACCACAGAGGTATTAGCAGTAACATGTCCCCATTCAGGACCGGTGCACCGATGACAGTTCTTTGGCAAAACAGAGGACCCCACAGAAACCTGCGTTGGCAGCTTGTATTTTGTGTTACTACCGTGTCTCAATTTTCTGTGGTTTGCAAGTCCTTTTAAAAACTCTCAGCAGAGTATCACTATACTGTGATGTATTATAATATGAAGATCATCTATTATTCTGAGATGAATTTAGAAGCTCAATCCACTAGCCCTTTGCATGATTTCTCTAAAATATGTGAATACCAATCAAATTTTTATGGATGTGCAGTGTTGGTGGGTACTTCTTCAAAGAGAACAAGAGACTTCTGCCCGTTTCCTTCTAGAGTCTCTCATTATGGGTTTTACCTTCTCACTGTATTTACGTTACTTCACACTCACACAGGAAAGTATTTTCCAAGGCAGCATGGTTTGCTAGTTAGCATTAATATCAGATAAAGCAAAAAAGCAAAAAAAAAAAAAAAAGAAAACGCTGAAATATTAGAATAGAGTACAATATCAATGTTGGCATCCTGGTCAACATAGCTCTGGCTTTGCAAATATTCATCCTTGCCATAGAGATATGAGTGAGGTCAGGTGTTTGTGTGTAGCTCAGAGTAGTGACTCAAAAAATGGAGTGCACAAATATGGTGTTCAAACTGGTAACAAGAGGAGGGAACAGCAAATCATTTCAAGGACAGCCTGTAAATCAAATTGATTTAGAGCATTTGTATTTGTTCACACTTATATACTCTGAGTACATTATAAAACTCTGCACGTACAAAATCTTGGGCCTAATTCTTGTCAAAATGAGACCTTATTAAGCCATTTTTGTGGGGTGAAAGATTTTTAAACTGGAAATGAATTATGATTATGTCCCCCTTCTACTGATAGAGTTGACCTGAAGTATACATAGGAGCTCAGGTCTGTATGTGGCTAAATACTGAGAAATAAAGGTTGCATTTTTCAGATAGTCTTTGCTAATTTTAAATAACATTGCAGAGAACTCGGTGTTACTTTGCCCTGAGGGATTGAAAAAGCCTGTCAGGAACAAATCTGTAGTAAAATCACATCTGTATTGGCAGGTTTATTTTCAGTAAGATTATAAATGTCAGTTACTGGTCCAGAACAGGTGGCACTATAAAAAAATTGGCTATGTGAAATGAATACCGCTTACAAGGAAAATATCCACTTTCACAGATTGGGAATAAAAACTGTTGCACAGCTGATCTGTGAACTAGTGGTGCTTTTTAATGTGTTTTCCTGAAAATTGCTTTGAGAAGTTCATGGCTACAGATTTTCCTTTGTTACTGTTTGGTTTTATGTTTCTTTTATTCCATAGTTCAGTATATCGAAGCTTAGAAAGTGAGATCTGAACCATTAAAGATTTATGCGTGCCATCTTGGCATTTGGACCTGTGATGGGAACAGTTTAATACTGCTATTACCCCATTAATCACAAAGGAGTTACCGTGGCTTTCGACTGAAGCAAACACAGGCAGGATAGGGTCTGCAATCACGCAGTACCTATGACAAATGATTTATTGGTTGGTTCACATCACAGATCTCCCTTGGGCTTGTTCTTCCCGTTATTTTATATGAGTACGGGAACAGTAATAGACTGATTACCAAGTTTTATTCATCCTTTTCTCCATCAACAATGGTTTTTCTTTAAACTGGAGACGGTGAATAATAAACTGAAGTCCTGTACTCATGGTGATGGAAAGCCTCTCTTCCAGGAAGTCCTCAGATCTCACAATTGTTTTATTTTTAGTGGCAATCTACCAATATGGCACTGTCTCATGAAGGTCCCAGAAATGGTGCATCCCTGGTGTGCCACAGCTGATGCCATTGCTGTCCTTCTACTATATGCTTCAGGCTATGTAGTACAGAATGTACTCCAGAGGACACAGGTGAATAAAACAGAAATAAAAACATGAACACAATAAATGAGAAAACCATTAATACTGTCTGCCTTATTTTTACCACTGTGGAATCCTTGAGTTCCTTCTGCCCTAACTGATCCTCCCTGAGCAAGACATGGTTTCCCAGCCAAGACCAGTCTGCCTTCATATCAGTGGAAAACAAGACTCCCTAGCATACTCAGGTCTGAAAAACTGGCCACACATTTCTGTGGCAAAACAGGCCTGTCATACCTTTCCAACCCAGAATCGCTCACTCCCTTGGCATCTGATGGACATCTCTGTGCTGCTGGTACAAACAAGAAATCATGGCACAACAGCTATTTTTTTTTTTCTAGAATCCCAACAGTTCTTAGCATTTTCTTTATGAATCAGAGGTGCCTTTCGAAGCTGTGATTGACCAGGAATTAAGCGAGGGTAACTGATATAACAGTTTCTCTATACCATCTCCCTATTTCTCATGTGAATACTACTTCAGGACTGGAGCATGTGACCCACACAGCTACAGAAAGCACCACAAATCCATTTGTGATCTAACTAGCTACTTTCTCAGCATGAAGTAGGAGAACTCCTAGATGTTTGGATATTTAAATTACTGTCCTCTTCTCTCTTGCTTACCTGGCAAAAAAAGAAAAAAAAAATCTTCAGTTGGTCATTTAGCCTTATTCACTTGCCATGACAATTAAAAAGAAAGCACCTCAGGGTTACAGAAGAAAGTTGCTCCTCATGCTTTGCCTGTTTCAGTTATGCATGGCTGGCAAGGAGTCTTGCTAATGGAAACCGATTCATGTAGGCTGTTTGGCACCTTCCTTCTTTTCCTTCCTCCATGTCCTCTGAGGGTGAAATGACATCTGGGGTGTGGGTTCCTTGTCACTGCTGCCAGGGTTCTCCAACCTGCAAGCAAGATTTAACCTTTATCAGGTGCCGTGCTCGAGGTTAATAACAATAAAAAATAGTCCCGGCAGGAGCACTGGGAAAGCATGTATATAATAGACCTCAAAACACCCACAGTGGGCAAAGCTCAGGAAATTCCTGACCTTAAAAATGGCCTTCTTAGTTTTGTGTAAAGAAAGAAAGAAAAAAAAAAAATTCTCTCACAGGCATTAAAATCAAGATTATTAAATTTAAGAGTATATTGAGTTCTTTCCTTGCATTCAATTGCCTTTGTTGCGCAGTGATATATTCTGGTTCCTAGCAGCACACCATTGTTTACACTGGTTACTAAAGGAATAAATTGTTCTAAGGATGCAGATGTCCAAGTAGTTAACATTACAGCCTACAGCTATTGCCAAGGAAATAGGAAAACCTGAGTTAGTCTCCTGCAGATCTACTTTGTTAAGCTAAATTTCTTACTTATGTCATCCTTAGTTTTCTCCCTTTACGCAACATCCCTATGTGATGTTGATGAGTACTGAGACCTGTGTCCAAAGGTCACAGCTGGTGACAGAGCTTTGGGTACTATAGAATGTAAGCAGAAGCTCTTGGCTAGGAGTTTCAGAAGTGACTGCGCCTGTAGAGGCCTCAGTTTTTATTTTCCCAGCTTCAACACCTTAAAAATGGGTAGATTTTAAGTCTAGGTACAATTTCTGAAGGTGAAACATGCCCAGGTTACTACCCAAATCAGTACTTCTGTTGAAAATAACTGATGGTCATATAAAAATACTTGTTAAATTATACTACATGAAGATGGCCTCTCTATTTCATTGCTTTATTTAAAGGCTTCTGAGCTCAGTAATTATATTTTAAAGATGACAATATCTGATATGTCTGTGCCTTTTAAACTTTCCAAATGTATGAATAATTTTTTGTTGTTGTTTATGGAAACAGGCACACCGTGAAGAAACTTAACAAAAAAAGATTCCAATTGACTTCAGAGAATATTTTCCTGACTTCTCAGGAAGTTTAGGAGAATAACAGTTGAAAAAATACATAAGATAGATAAATGTATAACATGAAAAAATATTAAGCTTCTGTGGTTCACACTGTGCAAGTTTGTGTGAAGGTCTATGACATCCTCCACTCAGTTTCTTTGTTGATTGTTTTCAATTAAAACATACAATATATTGGCATTGTCACGATTGTTCCAATATTAGTTTGGCTGACTAAGAACCATAGACACCATCAGCTGTTAATAATTTAAAAATATTTATGCTAATTTTTCTAATTTTTCCTTTTACCACTTGCAAGAAGTTTTCAGAAGTCTTTGTGTTTTTATTTTATACATGCAACATATAACAAGGTATTTTAGCTGATGTTTTATACATTGAAACTCAATTCACCTCACCACTTCTTAGCGAGATGTTGCTATGTGCTAGGAAAGTTCCCTTCCCTCTCCCAGTCACTGCAAATAACACTGTGTCAAAGGTAGAAAAGTAGGCAGCAGGCAGACTAAAACAGGGAAGAATTTTGTCTATTACAAAATACTGGAAAGGCAGGAAATTTGAAGTTGAGTCTAAAGTTAAAATATAAACAATCAGAAAGTTAATACAGATTTGGATCTTTGTGAAGTGTATGCACCATTAGAAATGAGGTATGAAAGGAGATTTGATTCTTCTCATTTTAATACTGTCAGAACGAGAAATGGTCTTGGTGCAACACCAGCAGTGTAACAGGAAAATTTAATGAAAAAGATTAAAAACCCTAAGATCGGGACTCTTTAGGGGAAACCGGGACAGAGACAAAAAGCTGAGTGTGCTCCGTGCCTTCCCTGCCATGGTGGGATCCCAGCTCTCGACCCCACATGCCTTTGTGCTATCTTTTGCATTCCTCTCATCTCCAGGGCTCCCTAAAAGAAAAGGCTCTGGTGAGCCCAGTTGAGCATTTAACCATTGACACTGTCTGTTGCCATCTGCGACCCTTGATAACCCGGACTTGACAGTAGCTCCTACTTAGGAGTCCAGATATTCAGTTGGAGAACTGGAAATTTTTCCCAAGAGATCTTTGCTCTATGGTGTAGAGAGGACTTCTTCTCTGGACAAAGTAAAAGATGCTAATTCTTGGCACTGTCCTGTCCTTTTAAACCAAGACTGTCCTTTTAATACCATGGAGTGTCTTGTTGAGCATTCAGCATCAGTACCAGACTGCACTGAGGTCTCCAGGCCTGGTGACAAGAGACTTAAACAGCTTGTCCTACCTGAAAACTACTTCTGGAGTAAAATTCAAGGGAGAGTTTGAGTGAATTGACTTCAGAGACATTGTCTGAGGGTTTGAGATGTTGCCCTTGCCAATAGCAACAACCTGTGGGAGAAGAGTCACCTCAGGAGGCCGAAGAGCCTCCACATGTAGGCTTCCATGTCTGGCCTACCAAACAGTTTATTCATGTGTGTTTTGTTGTGGCCACTGGTATTGATACCTCATGACTTACACAGAAATTTTTCTTCAAGTTTGTCGGTAGTTTTCCTCCATTCCCATTTCTAATGAGGGAAGGTTGAGCTGTTTTGATTGAAAAAAACTCCCCTTGCTGTTACTCGCAGGACCAAATTATGGCTAAAAACAATGATTTACAAGATCATTTGTAAAACTTGGGTGTATTGTCAGATGCCTGCTCAGACAGACTATGCATCTCTTCTGCAACGAGAGGGGAGAGGTTCAGTGCTCCTGATTTATATACCCTTTCTAATTTAGGCTATGACAGCTACAAACAACTGAGTGTCTTTATTGCTTTGAAATAGTCTGTTTTGCTTACTACCGCTAAATTTTCTGTAGATGGACCCACCAGGTCACATACTCTGTATGGAAGAGCAGGTCAGTAACTGCTATTTCATTAAGACTTTGTCTATCTCAAAATAAGACAAAACATAAATGCTTTTGGAGAATGAAGGCTGACTGCTGTAGTAGCTAGTTTTGCTGGCTTGGATTGAAATGCTTATTAGCCCTTATTGCTTGACAGTGAGGGTCTCCTTAACACCAGGGTCAACACCTATGTATAAGGTGCAATGAAGGGGCTAAGATGACTGAATATGCATAAGAAATAACATAGAAATTCTGCTGACCAGAAAGTTTCCAGGTCATAGAATCATAGAATCGGAGACTGGCTTGGGTTGGAATGGACTTTGAAGATCATCTAGTTCAACCCCCCTGCCATGGGCAGGGACACCTCCCACTAGATCAGGCTGCTCAAAGCCCCATCCAGCCTGGCCTTCAATGTTTCTAGGGATGGGGCTTCTACCACCTTTCTGGGCAACGTGTTCCAGTGCCTCACCATGCTCATAGTGAAAAATTTCTTCCTTATATCTAATATAAATCCAGCCTCTTTCAGTTTAAAGCCATTACCCTTTGTCCTATCCCTACATGCTCTTGTAAAATCTCCCTCTCCAGCTTTACTGTAGGCCCCCTTTAGGTACTGGAAGGCTGCTTATAGCAGTGTCCCCAGAGTTCAGCCTCTTCTCCAGGCTGAACAAGCCCAACTCCCTCAGCCTGTTTTCATAGGAGAGGTGCTCCAGCCCTCCGAGCATCTTCATGGACATCCTTTGGGCTCACTCCAACGCATCCATGCCCTTCTTGTGCTGCGGGCCCCAGAGCTGAATGCAGTACTGCAGGTCGGGTCTCAGAAGAACAGAGTAGAGGGGGAGAATCACCTTTCTTTACCTTCTGATCACATTCCTTTTGATGCAGCCCAGGATACGGTTGGCCTTCTGGGCTGCGAGCACACATTGCTGGGTCATGTTGAGCTCAACCAGCACTCCCAAGTCCTTCTCTTCAGGGCTGCTCTCAATCCATTCTCCACCCAGCCTGTATTTGTGCTTGGGATTTCCCTGAGCCATGTGCAGGACCAGTAATCCTGTTGAGTTTCTCACTTGAGGGTATGAGATGAAGGACATTACTGACTAACTTTCACCGCCAATGTTTGATGTACCTTCTGCTGTAAACAATTGGGTTTGAGTTCGTCATAATTAAACAGCAGTGTAGATTTGGGGTCACATAAGGGATATCAGCCCATAGCTTCATGGCATAATGTATATGCTGTTGAAAAAGCTGACAGAATGGAGCTTGGATTATTCACAGGTCCTTTCCCTTTAGTTTTGGAGCTATGACTGTTATTTCAGATCCCTTCTTCCTGGTCATGTGGTTTAAAACATAGCTCATTTGTTTGGGTAGTGCATTGGTTGGCAGAATATATGTTTGAGCAAATGTTATTCCCAAACTGAGGGTCATGATCTTGGAAGTGCAAGTGGAAATGGGGTCATGGGAAAAGCTGAGAATTGCTGGAATGTGGTGAAAGCAAAGTAATCTATCCATGTTTATGTTGACAGCAACCACAAAATGGTTCCCTCAGGAACTCAGATGAAGTTATCACAGGGAGTAGAAAGGTAAAACTGGCATAAAGAGCTCAAGTTTGGGGCTTGCTATTTTTAAAAAATCTTTAGGTAGTTCAGCTCTCTTAAATCTAAAGCATGTGATGTGATACCCTTTTAATCACAGAAATCAGGCTTTGTGGGGAAGTTTCCTTTGAGTGTACATGGAATATCACTGCTTTCTGGCAAACAAAAACTTTCCCCTCCTGATAGTGAGAAAAGTTTCACATATCAGGTGCCACAGATATCAAAGACGACTTTTTACCTTCATTTTTTAGCAAAGTAAATATTTCCATGCATGTTTGTTTACTTTTCAGCAGAGGGCTCTTCCAGCCTTCAATGTTTACTAGAGGGGAAGTTTGTTGTCAGAAGAGAAATCACGTACATGCTTGGTATGTACAAACCCTTAGACTAGCAGAAAGTTTTTCATAGGCATAGTTTTGCATACCAGGAGCTTACAGCAGTACAAAACTAAGTGCCTACGTTGCTGCATAACTGGGGTTGAGCGGTGTGATTGCCTCAAAAAATCTGGCTGGTCAGGCAACATGGCAACTGGTTTGAACACCTGGGTGCCAGATATGTTGGAAGGCAGCTGATGCGTTGATCCTTCTGCATTGTATGACACCTGGCAATTACTCTCAAGAAGGACTATTGGAGATCTTAAGGCAAATTCACAGCATCATTACAGCAGTTCTGTTTAGCCCTGTTTAGTTTAATTTTCCCTTTCCCACATATGGCAATGATCGTGCTGACTGACTGTATATGATGGAGCCCTTGGCTCAACTCAGCAGTAGCTTTCTGATCACTAATGAAGGTCCTAAACACTTGACCAGTATTTTGTTCAGTTGGGGTGCCTTCCTGAATCACGTTTAGTATTAATATTTTAATCTTCCCACTTTGGCATTTCCTCAACCTACTTACATGAATGGTATGAAACTTCTCAAACAAATTGTTCAGGTCACTGAGTAATTATCTCCCTGTCCAGTAGATTTTCAATGAATATCACAACTGAACATTAAAAAGTAGTAAATAATTAATACCTAAAACTAGAATTTCAGATGCAGACTCCAACCTTGAAAACAAGCCTGGGCTTGTTGAGTATGTGAGCCCTTTTGCATTGCCTTTTGTGAAGTGAAATAATTGTATGATTCTGTTAAAGAGACTAGTATTTATCATTAAAATGATATAATTTGGAGATAACATTTCCATCTCATATGAGTTATGTAGGAGGTAGCTCTAAAGGGGAAACACTTCCCTTACATTTAGAAGATTTTCTTCACAGGTAACCTCCAGCCTCACCTTTTAAGTGAAATGCACATTCTACAGAAGTCAGCAACAATTCCAAAATTCTTGTGGGGCCAAAAAGCTTCAAAACTTGCTGAATTTTGTATGGGCAGATTTTAGTGTGTAAAGGTGAGAGCCACCATTATGCGCCCCTACTTCTGTGCTTTACAGCACTGTGGAAGTAACAAATCTGGGTATGAATCAGGAAACACTGAGTAGCAAATGTACTAGGGTCCTCCTTCCAAGTTTCAGGGAAAACCTAGCAGAAATGGACTAAGCAAAAACACAGGACTAAGCAAAAACATCACGTACTCGTGGCTGTGTTAATTTTCCTTTGTGCTGCACAAACCAGAAGGATGTCCTTAAAATGACATGCTTCAGAGCAAAGAAGGAGCTGAGCCCCGCCAGGGCCCCATGGTACTCCTGCATTAGCTTCCTCTTAGCCTGTTCTCATCCAGATACCCTTGGTGGCATCCTTCTAGGTGTCCTGAGCCTGCTGGAGGGCTGGGTGATGATTTGGGATGTGAGGGGGAGGAAAGAGGGCAGTTTGGTGGTTTGAGAGAAGCACTTCAGGAACAGTGTGATGTTTCTGCCGATGAGGTGAGGTTAATTACTTTGCTATTGAAACAGCATTATTAGCCTACTGAGTTAACATTAGAGGGATTTAAGACTTCTTGTTTTCCCTCTGATCACATTTTTTCAAGTTACATTACAACCCTGTGAGGTGGGAATGTTTTTTCCAAATGAAAGTGTATTTGACAGAGCAACCATTATTCAGCAAGAGGGAGGATTACATGATAGTCCAAATAAAGAGATTTTTCTTTAAACTAGACTATTCTTAAAAGCTTCCAGCTAAGAGGAAACAAATGCCTAATAAATAGTTCAGTCAGCCTTTTTGAAAATAAAAGTTCAATCCTTAGTTTTGCTATTTAAAAATGCCTTTATTTTATTTCCGATAATATTAAGCACCTAACATAAAAACCTTTTCTCTTGTATTTCCATTTAGACATAATGATGTCCACAACAGATATAAAGAACCCCTATTTCCTCTTTATTTATTTTTTTTTTTTTAAATTCTGATGTGCCAGATGTAAAATCATCAGGAAGTCAAAAGTGCCTGCCTTAACCAAGTTACCTTGTGCTTTGTAGGACTGGCAAACATACACAGGGCACTGTTTAAACTGTAACCTTTTCTGCAGATTCAGCCTTGCAGCCTCAACAGGGAATTAAGGAACTGAAACCCAAACCTAACGCCCACAAGCCCCAGGAAGTCACATAAGTGAAGTAAGTATCTGCGTGACTTTCATGGATAACATTACCCTTGCCAGGGCAGGGGTTGTATTTCAATTTTGCGCTGGCTAGCATGTGCAGTGGTCTGGAAATCAGTATGAGCAATAATATATGCAAAATGTAAATACTGCACTGTAGTACAAGCCCTACAAGGAAACACAGCCAGTGCTGGTAAGAGCTACCAGCAATGGATTCCCATAAACTAGGCTATCTGGCCTGTGTCTATGTTAGCTGTCTCCCTCTCATGTTGTCCAGGGACTGAACTTCACCAGTTCTTGCACTGAATGAAGCTAAAGCACAGGCAGTCATTTCCACCAGTATGACACTGCTCATGCCTGTATTCAAGACAGAAAATAGTTGCCTTCTCTGTACCGTTTCCCATGCATCAGTCAGGAGTACATGGAAGAAGAGGCTACAATTCCTCATGAAGATCAACTATTGCTCCTTACTATTTCCAAAAATGTCATATGTCAAAATAGACTGAGGCTTTTCTCACCTTCTCAAAGTCCTGATATTCATTCCTGAATTTGCATTTTCCTTGGATATCTGTTCCTGATCTGGCTTATATGCTGACTGCACTAAACCAAGCAAGGTCACGTTCAGCAACACCATGAGGTGAAGGACAACAATGAAATTTGTACCTCAGAAACAGCCCCTACAGCAACATGACTGTTCTCGTCTGTTGTACGTAGCTCAGTGGGTATGACAGGAGAGGTGGCATGCTGACACCATTTCAAGCTACGGAGACCCATTCAGTGGCATACAAGCAGGCTGGTGCCCCCACTCCCTGAACTGAGGTGGTGACCGAGTCCGCAAAGCCTGCCACCTGCACCAAAGTCAAGAGGCAGCGTACACACAGTCCCAGAGCAAACAAAGCACTTAAACCCAGCTGTAACTTCAGTGTATTAAAACCAGCGCTAAACCAAGGCCCTCGCCATGCAGAGAAGCAAGCACTGCAGGCAGGTTAGAGGAGAGCTCTCCACTTCGCTGTTTGGATCCAGGCCCGCCTAACCATAACATATATTCTCAGAAAACTCTCGCTTTTAAAGGGCAAAAAATATCTGAATGCTTTTTTGTTCCTGAAATTTGTGTGCCTATTTTTTATTAGTAAGTATTTTAAGGCTTATCTCTGTGCTTGGCTGACTTTGACCTTTCAGTTACTAATTACATAATTAGGCTTTGAACTTGTATATCACTTCACAGCTTCTCGTTTTCCCACAAAGGCAGTGGTGCTCAGTGGTATTTCCACCTCTTCCTACTTTTGTATGCACATTTGTGCCTCCTCAATACACAATAAATTCAGCCAACACAAGCATACTTCATACCAGCTGATTAGGCTTCAGGTTGAGTCTGAGGAAGTGCTTTGATGCAAAGTTCTGATTTTCATCATTTTTAAAATATTTTGTGGGAAATGAAATTCTTTGTCAGTTTTCCAGTTACACTTTGTAAAACAAAGGAGAACAGTTTAAACTGCTAAGGTATTCCATTTAAAGAACGTTTCTTCTTGTTGAATAGAGTACAAAATAATTGACTCTTAAGGTTAATTGACTTCACATCAGATATCATGACTCAGAACAAAAATCTGGATACTTTTATCCAACCTTTTTTTTTTTTTTTTTTTTTTTTTTTGAGAAAAATTCAGTACAGACTGTTGTGAATCTTTGTGAAAGAAGGTGTGTTATCAGCAGAAACTAATTCCTTGTGATTTTTATGAAAAATACAAGAGTGGCAAAACAGCAGCAGAACTATACTGTGACAGATGTTCAGAATTCTGAGCATTCAGAAAGATAAGACACTGCTATCTACAATACAGATGATGATATATAAGATGCCTGCAAGAAAATAACCTGTCCTCTCTTCTGTAACTCTTATTTATCTGTTAGATTAGAACATGGAGCTACAACTCTTTCTCATAAAGGTTTGAGAGGTCATGTGGCAACAGGCAAAAAAGAATTCATTGAACAATGCATTATTCACAGAGGCCCCACATCAGGAAAGACTTTAAAAATTGTTATTAAGGAAAATTTTAAACATATGTACATACATAGTTGAAAGGAGTCACATGATAAATGGAAGTTAATGAGGTTTTTTAAGTGTTTTCAGATCTTGCCTAATCATAGACTCTGCAGGACACGAGCTGTTGTTGTCTAGCTACTTTGCAGCTCTCCTTTCTACATGCTCTGACAGAGCAACATCCTTTAGAGATCACACAGGAGGGTTGGTTTGGGTTTTTAAAACAAGAGGTGATATTTTTGTTGAATTTCAGACTTAACCCCTGTCACATCTGTGTGGTTTACTTTGGGGCTTTATTTTGTTTTAGTGGAGGAGGGAGAACCTAGATGACTAGTATATCATATAGGGTATCACAAATATTGCTAACGTACCAAAGAGGTGGATGACAGGGAGATGATAGCTGTGACATTTTGCACCAGAAACTGCCTTATAAGAGTATGTCAGACAATGTTATGTTTGGAAATATCTTTGTTTTCCCACAGGAGCTGTACTTTATGTGCTTTCTTACTAAGATGGGTATCTCCATTTTTATGAGTAAGTTGTAAAACTAATGGCACATACTGGACTCCTGTACAAGCACAAATAGTAGTTTGCATGTTTTAACCTACGCAAACAGAAATTCTTCGACATTGGTAGTCAAAGCCATACTTAAGGTATATGTAGCTTGCCTTGTCTTTGTGCAATCAGAAAGAGTTTCTGGTGTGTGTAGTGTGGTGTGTTTTTTTGTTTTTTTGTTTTTTTTTTGGGGGGGGGATTGGTGTTGGTTGTAATTGCTGCCATGTAAATATGTTTACTTAAACAAACCAAAATTTTTCCACCCAAACTGACAAATTCTAGATGTAATTACTGTAATAGTCCATAATTTCAAACTTGGGGACTCAAACAGCTTTTCAAGTACGCAACAAGTTTAATTTTCAATGTGTTGACCCAACTGACATTTTAAGTGTTTCTATCCATCTATTAATACCTTTGAAAATAAAGCCACTTAGTTATGTCTTAAAGTATGGAATAAGGCACCTACAGGTCTGTTAGTCTAACCTCAGTTCCTGGAAAAATTATGGAGAAGATTATACTAAGTACTATTGAAAGGCATTTAAAGAATAATGCAATCATCAGACGCAGTCAATGTGGGTTCGCAAAGGGACAGTCCTGTTTAATTTCATGTCCTTCTATGATAAGGAAACCTGCCTGGTAGATGAAGGGAAGGTGGTGGATGTAGTTTTTCTGGATTTTAGTAAGGCTTTTGATACTGTCCTTCACAGCATCCTTCTGGACAAGTTGTCCAACTGTGGGATAAGCAGGTTTACAATGTGCTGGGTGAAGAACTGGACGAATGGCAAAGCTTTGTAGTGAATGGGGCTACATCTGGCTGGCAGTCGTCAGCAGTGGTGTTCCTCAGGGTTCAATTCCAGGGCTAGTCCTGTTTAATATATTTATCAATGATCTGAATGCAGGAGTTGAATGCACCATTAGCAAGTTTGCTGATGATACCAAACTAGGAGGTGCTGTTGACTCTCTTGAGGGACAAGACGCCTTGCAAAGAGATCTAGATATAGTGGAGCATTGGTCAGCGATTAATGGGATGATTGGGAGAGGAGGGTCTGGAGAGCAGCCCTGCAGAAAGGGCTCTGGGGGTGCTGGTCGGCAGCATCTCAACAGGACTCAGCAGTGTGTGTGGCAGCCCAGAGAGCAAACTGCACCCTGGGGTGCATCGAACACAGCAGAAATGGCTGGTCAAGAGCAGCGATCATCCCTCTGTATTCAGCCTTGGTGCGGCCTCACTCGGAGTCCTGTGTGCAGTGCTGGGGCCCACCACTTAGGAAGTATGTGAAGGCCCTTGGATGTGTCCAGAGGAGGGCAACAAAGCTGGTGAAAGGGCTGGAAGGCATGTCCTGTGAGGAGCGGTTAAGTCCTTTGGGCTCATCTAGTTCAGAGAAAAGGAGGCTGAGAGACGACCTCATTGCTCCCTACAGCTTCCTTGAGGAGGCGACATGGAGAAGGAGCTGCTGATCTCCCTGGGATCCAGTGACAGGATACGTGAGAATGGTAAAAAGCTCTGTCAAGGGAGGTTTAGATTGGACATTAGGAAGCATTTCTTTATCTAGAGGGTGGTCAAACCCTGGAACAGGCTTCCTAGAGAGGTGGTCGATGACACAAGCCTGTCCATGTTTAAGAGGTGTTTGGACAATGTCCTTAACAACATGGTTTAAATTTTGGTCAGCTCTGACTTGGTCAGCATATTGAACTAGATGATTGTTGTAGGTCCCTTCCAACTGAAATAGTCTGCCATGTTCTGTCATGATCTTAACTTTAAGCACAAAGACACCTTTCAAGGGATTTGGCTCAGGAGCTGATTCAGATCAGTTAGTATTTGTCTATACCAAAAGCATGGTATGGCTCAAATGTAAGTAATAAGAATTTCAAAAGAACCTTTCATTCCAGTATAGTTAGCATCAGAATGAGATTTTTTTTTTTGTAGGTAGGCCTTTGAGCCAGAAAATTCTAATTTTTTTTCTGTTAGTTCAGTGATTTCACTGCCTATAACTGTGTTTCATTTGTTACTCTGTAAATTAGTTATTTATGAATTTCTACATGAGAATTCAGGAATAAAGCACGTTTGTGAGAAATAAGAGAAGTCAAAGGTACCTGTGGAATGACTGCTATGACTGTATGCTTATTTGTAGTATATGGCTTAACCAGCCCATGTTTCCATGCCTTGGTGGTTCTCAAGCTATGTGAAAGCTCGTTTGCCACTACAGCTGTTTTTTTATTTGTCTTTCCTGTTTATTATTCTATATATAGAACATTTGATACATGAACACTTCCTGTTCTGCTAACTATTCATACTAATTTAGCATTCTTTTATGAGCACACATGTTAAAACCCAGGCTATAGTTCTGCAAGGTATTTGAATACGTGTCTCAGTTTAAGAATGCAAGTAGCCTCAGTGCTGAACTGCCTTAATTAATCAAGGCAGATATAAAGTACAAGGAGAGTCAGAAATACGAGAACATCCTTTAAGCAAATGAAAGATTAGGTTTTTATTGGAACCTACTGAACCTCACGACAATTTCTGCAGACAGTTGGCAGCTGTTTAAAGTATTTAAAACCCAGCAAATTTTCAGTAATGGAATTTTACTTTGGAACACTTTATTTTAAATTAGCCATATCCCTATCAATAACAGTAAGCAATCTACAGGCATGATTCCAAACTCTTTGGCTTATTTGAGAGCTATATGCAATGTCTTCCTCTCACTTGCTATTGCTCTCTTGTGGTTATCCAAATTGTGTATTAAATAAAATAGGTGAAGCAGAATATACTTATTTCATTAGCAGTAAATGCCCTGCAAGCAAAGTTCAAGTTGTAGTTTTAATGTATACAGAATGTGCATAAAGATCAACAATTACCTATACGTTCAAAACCTCACTGTCTAAGTCCGCCTTTGGGACCTTATTTGTTGATTAAAAATTAAAATTACATATTTTTATACATACACATCTCTTGGTATAGGTCTAAACTAGAATGTATATGAAAATATGCATACATAAAACTTATTCATGTTATTATTTATAGTTTAGCATATAGAAGTGTAGGTATGTATACTTTTTTTTTTGTTTGTTTTTACTGATAAAACATTTGGAATCATTACATAGAATTAATTCTAATTTCTAAGCCACTTCATTTGTACTAAGTTATAGTATTAATATATATGGTATTATATAAAACTGTATTATATCATACTTATTGTATTAAGCATGTTGATATGTTTGATGGAAACCCAAACTACTGAGTTGTATAGACATCAACTAGAACTGCCATGATCATGAAAATGAATATCTAAAATAGACAAGAAAAATACAGAGAAGGCAAATGAGGCATCTTTAGGGGAAGAGTACTTTTCATTTCCAAGACCAGATCATCCCTTTTGACAGTTCATATGAATGAGACATAGAAAGCCACATAAACTGTCAGCAAGTTTTGTTCTGCTGCTTTGGGCTTTAACCCTTACACAGGAAACAAGTTCCAATGGGATATTCAAAATACAGTTTAGATATCAGCCCTTATCGACATTTTCACTGTGTCAGGAGAGACAGTGAAAATAAAGTTTGCTGTCTTCTCAGCTGTCTGGACAGCTTCTAACAGTGTTTGTGTGAAAACCAGCAAGTATCCTTTCTCAGTGCATTTCATCTTGCATGGGGTTTTGAAGCTTCTGATAAGACCATTACATCATCTGCCAAACGTGATTAATTCCAAATTTTGCAGCTTTCTCCATCAGGTTTACTCAGTTGAACAGTCCTACTTCAGCCTAAGCTAGCACTTCCCTGCGCTCTATGCCTCTGCTAATCAAGAGGCAGAGACTTCATCTCCCTACACCGCGACCCACTGGACTGACACTGTGCAAATGAGCTTCTACTGATTTTGGTTTTTCAAACACAGACTATTTATCTCTTTGCTACACATTAGAATGTAAGTATCCTAATCAGGGGATGTATTTCATACTGTTCCACTTTCTCGAATCCACATGGACCTCTGTCTGTCTCTCACCTCCCTTTGGTGCCCTGGAAACGGATAGGAGCTGGACATCACAACAATGGACACATGTTAAAAATGT
Source organism: Podiceps cristatus (assembly GCA_000699545.1). Classification (NCBI taxonomy): domain Eukaryota; kingdom Metazoa; phylum Chordata; class Aves; order Podicipediformes; family Podicipedidae; genus Podiceps; species Podiceps cristatus. Next base: position 29,217 of record KL275566.1, read on the forward strand.
CAGGGCTTGTTAATATGGTGCCAATAGTGGCACAAGAGTTGGGTAAAGAGCCTTCACACACCAAGCACAAAGGACGGGAGCTGCTTCGCACAGTTTCCCGGCAAAGAAAAGTCTCACTGTACATCAGTGTGCAAACAACACTTTCCTTGTTTTCACTTGACCTTAAATACTATAACTGCATCACGCTGCAGTGGAAGACACCACATAATATTCTGGTATTTGACGTTTAAGAATGCAGTGATGATTAATGGCATATTCTACTAGGAGAGTGTGGTGCCAAGCAGTACCGCCAATTCTTGTAATTACCTACAATAACTTCCCCTAAATCCTGAGCAGCATTTTCATGAATGAAGAAAAATCACTCAGTCATTGAATAGATCTGTATTTGTACTGTGATTAATATCTCTGTGACAGAGATATTAAATGAGCTTCCTATGACTATTTTCTTTAACAGCATTAATGACTTCTCTTAATTATTCTGTCTTCTTGAGAGCATACACAAATTGTTGGCATTCTGGGATTCAAATATTTTATGTTCTTAGATAGTATAAGATTACTAGCAATAACTACAAAGTAGTGCCTAAAATACTGTAAAATATCCTTGTACCTTTATCAAGAAGCCAGGAGTTACACAGTGGAAAGAGAAAAAGAGTCGGGCTTTCCATCCTCTGGGAGTGGGGTTTCTCATTTTCAGACTTCTAGTTTGGTGCTGATATTCAGCAAGCACTACAATATTGTGCTAAATTAACTTCTGACTTTTTTAATAGTGGCAAATTTATGTGTAAACTATGCAAGTTGCCTCTTCAAGTAAAAATAAAATTTACTAAATGAATGGGTTTCTCATTTTTATAACAAAATTCAAATTTTCTAATCCATTGTATGACAGTATATAGACCATGCAATGGTCTCTTGTGATGTAAATTTTTGTATATTTAAAAATGTACATATGACTGTAAACACTGCAGTTTGTGTAGTCACTACTTAATTGGCCTCCTCCTCCTTTCACTCAACCTTAATCTATCTTCTGACTGTCAAATATTTCTTCCTGAAGAAGATGCATTAACTTTCTGCTGGAAAGTCTCTTGGCTTCTCTTTTGCTCTCTTTCTACAGAGGAGTCTTTAGAATCCTATTCAGCAAAAGGATTTTTAATGGTAAATTAATAAATAGTAAAAACTACCATTAATTTCAATCCTTGTCAGAAATAAAGACACAGAGAAAGAGGAAGAAAGTAAGAAATAAAAAGAGAGAAGAAATAGAGTGACAAGAAGAGAGAGAGACAGAGGAAAAAAATGCTCTCATATTCAAAAATTAGACAGTTGAGAACATATGAAAAATGAAGTTAAAATATAAAGATCTGGTACACATGTAACTATTCCAGCAATAAGCTACAAAAAAAAAAAAAAAAAAAAAATCACTTTTTCCTACATTCTTTCAGTCATAAATGACTGAACTTAATTTTAAGCACATGGGTAGGCCCATAAAAGCTATTAGGACTTCATAATGCTCTCAGCTAAGCACATGTGAACTGTTTACAAGATTATGGGTAATGATATTTTTCAGAGAGGAATCAGTCCTATCAGTGAGATAAAAAAGTATTTCACCTCAGTCTTGGAAATTTTTCCTTTATTATAAATATTCTTCACCCTTAACAGAACTGGAGATGCACTTTAGTATTCAG
>KL275567.1:0-15227 GCA_000699545.1 Podiceps cristatus
AGCCTGGAGAAGGGAAGGCTCCGAGGTGACCCCAGTACCTGAAGGGGCCCATAGGAAGGATGCAGAGGGATTTTGCCAAGGGCGCGTAGTGAAAGGACAAGGCGGAATGGTTTTAAACTAAAGGAGGGCAGATTTAAATTAGATATTAGGAAGAAATTCTTCCCTATATGAGGGTGGTGAGGCACAGGAACAGGGTGCCCAGAGAAGCTGTGGATGCCCCATCTCTGGAAGTGTTCAGGGCCAGATTGGATGGGGCTCTGAGCAACCCGGTCTAGCGGGAGGTGTCCCTGCCAGGGGGGTGGCACTAGATGATTTTCAAGGTCCCTTCCAACCTAAACCACTTTATGATTCGATGCTTCTACAATGAAAACCAGACCGTCAATGTTTTGGTAGGTTACTAAAGTAACACTGATTCTAGCCTGGAAATGGCAGACAAGATAAAGAGGTGGATGCCAACGCAGGATGCGGAAGGCTAAGGTTGGTTTGCTCTGTCTGTCCTATGTCTTGGGGTTTGCAGCACTTTATGGATGCTTATGGAACGAGGCTGGGACTTTAAAAGAAAAACTGAACTTTCCAACCTGAAACCTCAAATCCTTTTCTGATGGGTTTTGTAACTGAAAAGCGGAAATAGTCTTCAGTAATTCAAAAAAGATTTAATGATCAAAGCTTCAATTAAAAGTGTGGTGAGTCATCTTACAATTGTCCATGTGCTAAGAAGTACAGGCTGTGCAGGAGATCGTGTTGTCATGACTGGTTTTGCTCAATGAGGATATAGGAGTTGCTATTACTTCCAGCTACGGAAGCAATCCATGTTCTGCAGACCTGTGTTTATAGAGCAGAAGAAAAGGCAACAGTCCTGGCTCCTCTATTTGTGTATTTTATTTAGTAGTCCTTTCTGCAGTATCTGAATTCATTATGGTGCTTTATTACTTTTCACCTTCTTTCAGAGTATCTGCTCTCAGTAAGAATCTTGATTTTTCTTTTTCCAGTTTACACTAACAAATTACCCACCAAAACAAATACAGAACAACTGATCTTTAGCGTGTTAATATCTTTTTTCTTTTTTTTTTCTGCAGCATGCACTAACAATGAAATATTTAACTGAACATTTCAGTGTGTGCATTTTCTCAAATTAAAATTGCAAAAGACAAGGAAATGAAGATAAAAATATCCAACCGTGCTATTTCTCAGAAACCTTCACAAGTAATCTAATATTTCCCTTCAAATCCTGTTGTTTTATTCTGCTTGATACAAAAATTAGTGCTAAATACGATTTGGTTTAAGTATAGAAGAAACTCCTTGTTCCTAAAAATGTTTAGCCTGTCATACATAAAATCAGCAGAAGAATTTGTAACTGTCTACAGGAAAAATGTAATAAAAAAATATGGATATTCTGCTGTAAGTCTTGCTTTCCCAGTTCCTCAATTCCTTTCCCAGTGGCAGTGAAATATCTTCATGTTTTGTTTTCAAATTCTCATAACAGCTGCAGTATTCAGACTCTAACACACTAGAATGTGATTGCCTACTTTACAAAAATCATCGCTGTGGCTCTGCTCTTAAAAAAAGCTTCTTTTATAAATAAACCTTTCTCTTGCCATTTTTGACATCAAGTGCCTCGAGTCAATGACAGATAGCTATAAATCAATGCCAGCTTTTACAAGAATCCCAAAAGGAACATCTAAGGTAAAATATAATGCAACCAAATCAATTGGTACTTTTTTTTCCCCCTAGCTTTATCTTAAAAGACCTGTTCTGTATGCTGAGAGACAAATCAGGTTACGTGATCTAGCAAGTCTTGCAAACAAGCAAATTCGAATATCTTATCGTGGATCAAATCCACTGTGGTCACTTAATTCATTCAGTTGACATAATGTGCCTGTAGAAAATGCTCTTAAGTTCTTATATTACTTTAAAAATATTAAAGGTCTTTTCCAAATGAAACGATTCTATGATTCTATGAAATATGGTCATTTAGCAAATGAGAAGTAGTGATGCTATCTCTACTTTTGCAGTGTATTAGAATGGCCTTTATCGAGTGCAGTCAGAGAGTTGCCACAGTTTAATGGGGGAACAGAAGAAAGCCCTGTTTAGGACATGTGGGTCTTGAACCGAAGGATTTTTGGGGCTTTTTTTAGAGGTGGTCCAAGCTAGGGCAAACAGTTTATGTCCTTTAAATTGAGAGGGAGAAGCTGCCCATCTGTAAAAACCTAAGAATTGGGCAATGGCTTTGGCATAGCTCAGCCTTGCCTTGCAATGGGGGAGATGCTTAGCAGAAGTGGTGAGAACTTCTCCAGAACTTGGATACAGCTTTCCAGCAGGTTTTGACAAAATCTATGAATGTCCTGATGCAGTGTGAAATGGTTTGTACCTGCCCGTGGGGTGAAAGAACTGCAATTGCCCTGATGGGTCAGAGCAACATCTTGGTCTTGATAGTAAAGCCAGAGCAAAACCCTTGCAAGGGAAGCACTAGGCAGTGCAATTATGAAATTCCCATAGGAGAGTTTTCTCCCTACCCCGCCATTGCTGGCTGGTTGATGTTCTGGGCCGGCAATGCTTTTATTCCATATAGATCATTCATTCTCATCAATGCCATGGTGAAATTCTATTATCCGTGCTGATAGGGAATCTTTGGAAGTGAGATGATAGGGAACCTCCATATCTCATAGCAATGAATCCCCCAAGTTCATTATATGCTTCATAACAAAATTTATTTCATTATTTCTAAACTTTTCTCCTTTTGTCCTTTCAAGTTTCACTGTGTGCCCTCTGCTCTTCTGCTACAAAAGAGAGGGCTATAGTAATTGACTGACATTAAAGGAGTTGATGAGAAGATCTGAGAGTCCTCTTTGTGTGCCTTTATTTTTTCATGAATCTCTGCCCAGTTCCATGTTGTTTGTCTCTTCTCTAAATTCAGCCACCTCAGACATTCCAAAATCTCATCACATATTTCCTATGATAGCTGTGTCTCAACCACTCATCCACGCAAGTGGTGATGGCCTTGCTACCAGATACAATCATGAGTGGATAACTTTAATGCTGATGAGAACTAAAAGCTTGACAATGAGGAGGGGGACCTTTCAAGGCTCAGGCACTGACAGCGGTGACAAAATTTGGCTCTGTTGTATTTGGTTTTTATGCGTGTTCAAAAGAAGAAAAATACTTGCATTTTAATATCAAACCAGCAATCTAAACTGCGAGGAAGTAATTATAGATGAAAGAAATAGTCTTTTGTAATAACGTTTTTAAAGTATCAGTTTCATTCTATCATAATATTTTTATGATTAGATTTACCTTCTAATATTTTAATAACTTTACTATGAAGTAAGGAAGTTCTTTGTAGCTTATCTCACAAGCCTGTCTAGGACATTGCACTTAATGAGGTTTATAATTCAATATAACCACATCTGCATCTTTAATAATGCCTAACATTTAATCTTCATTGCAGCACTTGAATCAAAAGATCTAAAATTAAACCTACTGCAGCTTAAGCTAATAATAAACACGCGTAACATTTTGTGCAAAACATGTGCCTGATCAGCACGGTGCACTCTTACAATTGTATCAGATGTAGAAAAGCATGTTTTAATCAGCCAAAGGTAGATGGTGACATTTAACTCCCGCTGATACATCTACTTCGGGGAAGCTCTCAGATCCTGCCCCTGGAAGAAAGGGCCGGGTGTCAGATCGTTAGCAAACTTGGGTCCAAATCCCGCTAGTTAAAGCAGCGCTAACACAGACCCTTATTAGTAACAAGTGGTTTTCAGACCCCTTAACTTCAGGCTGGTAATTTTGGTGCTTTCAACTGCAGCCTGGAATTTGTATGTGGTCAGTGGTCAGGAGCTCTGAATTTCCCTGGTAAGTAACTGGAGCACCTGAGCTCCTCTTGACAAACAACTTGAACGTTGCTTGGCTTGTCAATACTGCAATGCAGGTGTCCTTCCCACCTCAGATTGCCACGGTCCTTGCAAGCTGTTACAAGCCTGCTGAGACCACACTACCAAGTTCTCAAGTGGGAAGCTAAGCCAGTCTGGATCTGAAGGGTCTGGATTTTTCAGCCGCGGGTAGCCACAGCCATGACATTTGGTGGGTTTTGGGGGGCCGCACTAGTAGGGTTGAGCACCTCCACTGAAGAATGAGGGGACTGCAGATGAGACGTCCACTTTGTGTGCCCAGGAGGAACTTCGCATGAGAAAGTCCTCCTGAATTAATGCGACTTTACATAAGCAACCAGAGCAAAGGGGCCAATTCCTGCAGAGCCCTTTGTGAGCTCAGGGCTTTGCACAGAACCTATGGGTTAGTGTCTCTTTTCTAAGATGTGAATATTGCTTTGTAATCAGGTGCTGTGCTTTGCAGGCTACAGCAGTTCTGTCTCTGTGACACCAATGCTTCTCTCTGATGAAAGTGAGACAAACAGGACAGAAGACATGACATGCAGAGATAACATTTTGGAGAACGGGCAATGTTAGAGTTATCTATAACATGTTTGGGTGACACAATGAATTTATGAAAGCTGAGCCCAGTTACTTAATGAGAAGCTAAAACTTCTCATTTATCCTCAGGCCAGGTACACTCAAAATCACTGTTTTGATTCCTTACAGGTGCAAAGATTAGCAACAAGTCAGTGAAAGGTTGGAACCTATATGAGACCTTGATCCAAGATGTATGCTGTTCTCCCTGTATTTAAAGGGCCCTGGCCCTGTGGTCCCTACTGGATTGTAAAGCAATCAAAATCTGGTTTATTTTTTTCTGTATTTGGAAGCTAGTATGGTAAACAACAATGTAGCTCTGCCATGTGAGATGCCTTTGTGATATTCACAGGAAGTCCCCATCACAAATAAAAAGACAGTTCTTCACCAGGATCTGATCAGAATAATTTGACATCAGCTGGGTCAGGATAGGGGAGCTTTGATCGGAGGAGATGAAAGACTGGCGAAAGCTCTGCTGGGCCATAAAGTCCCCTGCTGAAGCTGAAACTTCACATTTCAACCGGGCTCCATCTGACTTTAATTAAATAAGGGAACATCAAAGTCTACAAATCTCCCTGATCTATATCAGCATGGCAAACTAAAGGTAAAAATTCTCAGTATCTTTCTGTTCCTTTGAAGTCCCTAGTGAACTCTGTGCTGTGTGTGAGGACTCAGCAAGTGCCATTTGGGTAGCTGCAGGTTTACAATAATTTTGACGTAATGTTTATACAAGGGAATGGAGAAAAGCTGCATCTTGAAATGATGCCTTTGCAGCTGCGGGTCCGCACTCCTCCCCCAGATAGATTTTATCTTTAGGATTTGCTTTGTCTTATGATGATGCTAGAGGCACAATTACATCTAATAAATCAGGGAAATCATTGTCTTAGTTTTCCTTCAGCTATAAATCACAAACGATTCCATTTTTGTACAACTACTTCCACTCCTGCCTTCCTTGCATACTGGTGAGGTGAGCTGGAGACTGTCTTGATGAAAACATCCTGAACTAAACCGGCTGGAAACAGACAGTATAATAACCTCAGCCCACTGTCAGCCCTCATCTCTTTTTGTTTGATTGGTATCTGATTGTGATTGAAAGGCTTACTCCCCGAGTTAGCTACCTTGAGGTCAACCTTGAAAATGTGTCACATTTGGCTACTTGGTATCATCTTAAGCATAATGTTAGATCCAGACTGTGTACAGTGCAAAAAAATGGAAAGCTGGCGTTTTGCTACACTGCACAGCAAATGAAAAGCAACATGGAAAGAATCTGACAGACATGCAAGGAAATGGAAATGCCGCAAGGCAGCGAGCGGAGCCAGTACGCATGCATTAGCAGCTCCGGGCAGGACGACACCGTGACTTCCCCCGGGTCCAGGTTGGCTTCATGTCTAACCGGTGTTGCAAAATACAGTGTCCCTTCTCTGCGGTGAGGATCTCTGTGAGGACAGCCTTGCCTTTCAGCTCAGGAGGGCTGAAATCAGAGCAGTTCCCAGAGTTAACAGGCTCTTATTCGCTGGGGTTGGGATTAAGGTTATGGAGGGGTGTGTTGGTTTGTGATCCAGCTCTGCTAGGGCTGTGTAGGATGTGCTCATATAAGACACATGAGTAGGGAAAATAAAAAAAAATTGATTATGTTGAATGAAAGTCAGGAAGAAGCGATGGGAAAAGGTCTGTTATAGGGGACAGCACTGGTTATTTCGATTTCAGTTTCTGTTGTCTGACTGACAGTCATAAATAATAGCTGCAAGGCCAAAAGATACAGATCTTCAAATCATACCTCCCTGAAAAGAAGGGAGAGGTGCTTTCAGAGGTTGAGTAACTGAGGTTGATGATAACAACGAACCACGGCAATGAGCTCCAGAAGAGAACATGAGGGAAGTCAATATGGCTGCTGAACAGAGCGATGCTCCAGCAGAGACCCAGGATGGCAACAGAAGAGTTGTGAGTAAATAGCCGTCCCTTTCATCTGCACTGGAAATGCAAACAGAAGCTAGATTGTATCGCTGTAGGAGTAAGAAGTGTCGTTGGTATTACATAAAACATGGCTTGACTTTGGGTCAAGGTACTGTATTTGATGCCGGTTTGCATTTGAGCTGCTCTCAGAATAGCAAGATAAAAACCTAACAGAATGCTGCTACTTAAGGTATCACAACATGATATATCAGAGAGGCCTAAGCACAGGCCTCACTAGCAGTAAAGGACTTTGTAAAACAGAAGTTGCATTTGATACTTAAATGGCTTGCTTTTTCAAAGCAAGATCACTCCTTTATCAGCTTCTCTAGTGGGTGTCTCATAAAATGCTGAGGTGGGTCTTGTCTGGTATGTAACCTGTAACATAGCAGTGGTGCTTTCTAATGAACTTCTCAAAGGGAAGGATTTTCCCTTAAATGGAAAATCTATAGAAAGCCATCATGATCATTGATGATCACTTTCTATATGGGTAGCCTTTCTTTTTTGCTGTCTGCTTGAGATTTTCTTTTTTCTGCTTAGGAAGCAAAGCTCCTCTCAGGCTCCTGACTACGAGTGTTTGTGTTTTCACCTGCGCGGTTCCTCACCAAAGCTCCCCTTTGGATGGGGGCGAGAGGCTGCACGCAGCTGGGCAGGGCTTTCTGTCTGACCGTGCACAACGGGGCGAGTTCCGCCCCACCAGCTCAGTATTTGCCGTTGGGAACACTGGTGGGGGAGCCGGGGGAGCTGGAGGACGGAGATCTTTATTAAGCATGCAGACGAGGGTAGGTTTTAGAGGACAAGCGGGACTTGCTGTTCATCCCGCTTGTCCCCAGAGCTCAATACCACGCTGAAGCAGCTAACGCCTCAGACGTGACCTTCGCTCTTTGGTGCTGCTGGCAGCCAGGGAGCGATGGGAAAGCTGAGCCTGGGAGGAAGCTCCGGTGTATTTTTACTGTTACTGTAAAAGGTTAATGTCAATATAAAGCCCTGACAGCAAAGCAGGGCCCTTAGAAGCACTCGGTGCTTGCATTACTGAAGCGGCAGAGTAAGGCCGCTTCAGGTTGCTCCCCAAACCCCATCTCTTTTCCAGGTGAATATGCAAATGAAGCGTATTGCTTTCTTGAACTATTTATTTGTGTTCTGAGTTAAGTAGTATCTATAACCTGGAGCAAATGTCTGTCTGCTAGTGTATGCCCATAACAAATGTCCCATCCCACAAAGCACTGGCTGTTTATTCCCAGCGTAGCTGTTTGTCATTTTTAGCTAATAGGTGCAGAAAAAGGAACAATGAACGAAAGGCTCCCAATGGCTGTCAGTAAATTTATTTTGCAGTTAACAGCCTTTGTAATGCACAGACTAACTTTATCTCATTTCACTGTGGGTGTGCTGTGATAATTGCTCGAGTACTTTGTTAAAAAGAAAAGCTCTCCACATTTCCATTAACTCCCGGCATGGGGTCTGTTTCACTTGACTGCACTAGGTACCATTTACAGTTCAATTTCACAGTCATGATGGACTGAAACATATAAACCTGCTTTCTCTCCACTCCACTAATCACATGCATTAATAAACAGGGGGATTCATAAGGTCTGTTACTCTTATTTTTCCTTTGTAAGTCTATTTTTAAGAACTAAATCATGAGCTTTTTTTTTTTTTCCTGTGAAATCTAAACTGCTAGAGGAATAAATACAGTGCTATCTTATTCAGTAGGGTGTAATAAGCTACTATTTTAGGGAAGCAAGCCAGGCATACAGAATTTGTTGCAAACTAAAAAGAAAAAAAAATTCCAGCAACAAAGAATAGCATTGTATGATGTCAATCTACAGTATGCATGTGTTTGTATAATCACATTGGAATTTACTTTGAACTTTAGCCTGGAAAATTTACTTACTGGGGGGAAGGGGAAAGGATTTGAGTATCTAAGCACCAAAATAGCTAAGACAAAGTAGTAAAACTGTGTGGTTGGTTGTACAGCAGAACCACGTGAAAATGCAAAGAATCCCTTTTGTAACGGGTAGAGACAAGTAAGCCACTTGATCATTATGGTATGAGATAAGTATACAAGCCACAGGAAATGCTGTGTTATCCACATTCCTCTCTCATTGTTTTTCCAAGGGTGGCTAATTTTTGCCTTTTTAAGGAACTTTTTTGTACATGACTTGTTCTCAATCTGGTTTAATAGTATCGGCTCTCTACAGAAAAAGAGAGAGCAGTCATAAGTACCATTACATGAGATAAAACACACATAAGAGATCAGAACACCAAGGGCTGTCTTTTCTCCTGTGGCTCTTTTGGTGAAGCAAGAATAAAAAACAAACAAACAAACAAACAACACCACCCCACATTTGATCTACCACAGCATTTATTAACCCTCATTCACACTGATGGAGGGCTCGGTTGATGAGCCGCAAGTTCAGCGCTGCTCCCCACAGAACTGCTGCTCTCGGTAGGGACTGCCCTGTCTGCCCCCCTGTAAAACGGGATGGAGTAGCCTTTCTCTGTTAAAGACATAGGAGAGAAGCATTCTGATCCCTTGACGACGTTTTAAAAAGTGTTCAATACACATCAACTTATTTTGGGTTAATAATAACAGAAGATCTCAATCCTCTGGTTGCTGTGCTGAGCCATTTAGAAAATCCTGTTGCTTTTGCTGATGACCTGGAAGCAGAGTCTGCTTCAAAACCTCAGCCAGAAATGCTTGTTAAAATGGAATGCATAATTTTGCATCATGCCTTTATTTTTTGTCTGGTTTATGGCATATTAAGTGACAGCAGTATGGCTGCATCCTTGATCATACGTGGCCCCTTCTTCAGTTGTGCTCAAGGAAAAACTTACTGTGAACAACACTAATTCGGTCTGCAAAAGATATTGGTAGTGGGGTCCTGGGCTTTTCAGCTCTTTTTGTAAAGCAAAACAGACTTAAGTTCTTGTGATTTCATCACTAGTGTCAGAACAGCTTTGCGGTATGTCTCTCCCCCTTTAAATGTTGCTTTCTCAGTCTATTTTTTTGAGAATGGACAATGATTGGGATTTCATCTTCTGCTTAGACGGATGTTAAAAAGCATATTTTTCTCTCAGTAAATGCCACCTGTCCTAAAAGCAATTGGGTGACTTCTGTGATAAACCACCTGTGGTGTATAATGGCAATGTGATTCATCTTCAGACCGAGCTATTGCAATAATAAAGCTTTTTCTAGTCAGTAGCTAAAGTAATTTAATTACAGTATTTAAACTGGAAGACATAAGCACGTAGAAACTTCCTCTAAGTGACTCATATAGTGTTTGGAAATTCACCATAGCAGCGAGCCTTTGCTTTAAGTTTACTCTTCCCCTCTCTCCCCTCCTGTTTTATTTGGTTTTAGCAAGAGCTGTTAGAACATGAGGGTCCAGGGCAGCCCTTCGCATCTTTTTGAGTTGGGGATCTAAGAGAAAGAGAAAGCGGGATGACATTAGGTCCCTCATACTCCACAATGCTGTGCAGTCTGCAAGTACGCGATGGGGTGGAGGGGATGAGGAAACCATGCCGGCCTTGTCTGCGGCTGCTTCCCTTGGAAGAAGGTCTCCTGACCCTTCTGAGTGCTGTCTGTGGAGACTGCAGAGACACGTGGAGAAGAGGAAGCTGGTCTTAGAAAAACTGGATCTGTGCTTCCAGCAGTCGCAGAAGTCGAGACTGAATACCTCAGTCTTCTGCTCACAGGGGAATTCACCGAAATTCTCCTGACCTGCTACATAAGATGATCAAATATAAGATGGGAAGTGATGAAAAGGCTGTGTAAATGCGCAATGGCTGTTTTTCTGGGAAATAGTCTGAATCCATGAATGACTGATGTGGTCTGTTCTCTCAGAACAGCAGATGTTCTGTATTCCTCTTGGGTCTGGGATTTGCAGAGACCTGCAGGAGTGTGCTGAGCATTTCTGGCCCTGGGGGGCTTTGGCTCAAGTCCACATTTCGTGACACTGTATTTTATTTTATATACTGGAAAGCTTAAGCTAGATGTTGCTTGGTGTTTGCTTACCTCTGTGCTCCACAAACCTGGATGTGAAGCCTGTCCGTTAACAGCAACAGAGATGAAATAAGCCATCCTACCACTCTGTGTTGTTAGACCTTGTTATTCCATGTAATTCATTACCATTTACCTGAAGTAATTTCTGCAGCCAATGACTTTTCTTCACTTGCTTCCCTCATATTCCAGCCTGCTGAGTTGCTTCAGCTATGGATTTTGTAAAAAATAGCTTTAACCTCATAGATCTTGTAATATTTTTGATTCATTTGCAGTCAGTAGCAACAGGTATGATCCTTCTCTTTCCAGTGTCTTTGCGATTCCCATTCTCCATTTGGAGTCCTCAGAGCTTGCAGGTGTTTGGGATACCTGAAGCTACAGCCATATTTTTTTGTCCTCTAATAATTCCTGGATTGAGTTTTATGGTCTTCTCATGCACTTTCAGTTATTCTCTATAAAGCCCCTGTGACCCATGGAATGAGGTCAGTTTTACTTATGGATCAACAGCCTTTTCATACAGCTCAGTTTTTCCTGTTTCTTCTTTCAGGCTAAAGCTGTTGTTAGACTTGGGCCTCGTAGCTTCAGCTACCAGGAGAAATAAATCTGGATGTAGCATGCATCCTTGTCTGACTTCCGTAGTCATCCTTAACCATTCCATCATCATCTTGTCCACTGTTGCCGTACGCGATGACTTGCTGTGAATGCTTTCTGTCAGCTTGATCAATCTCTTGGGATGTCACAAGTTTGCAGAATTCACCACTTTTCGCTTTCCATGTGATGCTGCCAGAGCCTGCTCATATTTTATGGAATTATTACAGCAGGTTGAGTCAGGTCCTGCAGACTTTTCCGAGATTTGTCTTAAAAGAGTATGTTGGTATGTTTTTCCTAAGTACTGCCTTAAACCCAGCCTGTTTACCCACAGATATTTCTTTCACTTTTTCCCCAGTGCTTTTCTTTCTTTTCGTTGTTTACTCTGCTTTTATTTACATTTACTGAGGAATTGGTATGTACAGCACCTTAGCTATGGATTCCCTACATGCTTGTAGCATGTGTTTCCAATGCTATTTTTTTTCCTACCTTTTTCTCTTTTGAACTTTTTCCCAAGACCTTAAGACTTAGACTCCTTTGTCTAAAAAAGAAAAAAAAAACCATCCCCAAACCAAAACCAACAACACCCTCCCCCCACAACCAAACAAAAAACCTTTGTACCTGCTCTCTCTTATTTGTGCCAAGAAGCTTCTCTAGGGCTCTTTCATCGGCCGTGCTCTGGGTTCTTCAGAAAACTCTTTCCACCCTGTATTTTTGCCTGCTTACATTGAGCTGTTTTTACAAACAGCCTTTTCACCTCAACCTTCTACTGTTCATCTGCATACACTGATGTGGCTGGGGAGTCCCCCAAATACTAGCCTGACCTAGTGACTGATCAAAAACCATGTCAGAACAAAGAAAAATAATTATTGAAATAAAAAAGTTAGAGTTGATGCAAGAAAAGATTAGTAATGGACATAAATTTTTATTGCACCCTTCTGCTAAGAGTGCCTCTGCAAGTATCCTAGGAAAATGATTACTGGATCTCAAATGATTTTTTTTCCCCTCCTTTTTTTTTTTTTTTTTTTTTTTTTTTTTTTTTTTAAATCAGATTGCCTGGGTTTTGCTGGCTTATGCCTTTATGCTGATAAAGGTGACTTTTGACAGGAAACAATAGGGTCTGTGTGTAACAGCCTGCGTTTCTGGTCTAGATTCCTTGCCAAAATAGCTACACTTAGCACTTGCACAGTTCTTTTAATCTTCAAAGCCTTTCACAGATCCGATGTAAACAGCTGGAGTTCCACTGATTTTGGTGGCAAAGAGCTTAGTGGCCTTCAGAAAAGGATTATGCATTTGCATGGAAAGTGGGAATATCATCTGCTGCTCTGCTAGCTGAAACTTCATAAAGATATCAGGCTTCAAGCTAGAAAGCAGTTATTAACTGAATGTGGTTAAGTAACTTTCCTTGTGGTCAACATGCATATTCCTGGCTACAGTTTCACTGGATGAATCAGGGACTGATTATTGAATCAATCCTTAAATGTGTTTACAAGAAGTGCAATTGCTGAGACAAGCAGGTTTTTTTGATTGTAATAGATTTTGAATTTTATCAAGCCATGTATCCGTATGTCCTAATAAGCATGCCCAACATGTACAGAGATATTGTCTTGGTAGGGTTTTTTTAATGTATTAATAACTTTGAGATTTGCTTTATGTTGTTTCACAGTATTTAACAAAAAAGACACTGTTTTGCTAGTACGTCCTGTGACATACATTGTATTTAAGCTTGGAGTGCACTTAAGAGGTCAAGAGCTAGCCCATCCCCTTGCTCCATGGCAGAAACAGGTCTGTCTAGTCTGGGAAGATGTTTATCTAGTCTTTTTATCAATTATTTTTTATTTTTACCTATTCAGAGACTGATACTCTGTTTGCCTTCTAGTCAGGCAATGCCTGACTCTGCTTCTATAGTGAAAATTAACCCAGTTGTTTCAAACTTTCCCCATAAATCATGTTTTTCCTCACTCATGATTCTTGTTCATCTCCTCTGAACCATCTCCAAATTCTCCACATTTTTCTTAGTGCGAGGCACAAATCTGGCTGCAGTATTCCAGTGGAGATCTCTCAACTGTGTGTGGAGCAGAATATTAATCTCCCATGTCTTGCATGTAGCGTGTCTGCTAGTGCATACCAGAGCAGGATCAGCCTTGTGTGTACTGGGAGCGATTCAGATTCAGTTCATGGTCTGTGACAACCTCCATTCTGCAGTGATTCTGCCTAATCAGTTATCCCGGACTTATGGGGTTTTTTTGTTTGATTTCTCTTTGTGTCTTTACTGAATTTCATCTTGTTGATGTTAGACCATTACTTATGAACAGATGCCCACTTGTAATACAGGACCTGAGTTTATTAGCAGCAGGCACAGGCTTTCTCTTTTGTGGAAATATGAGTGCCTCTTCAAAACCTGGTTGGGAAGGGCTGGATGAGGATGGGTTTTAGCAGTTGGAACTCTTCTTCCAACTCTCCAGACTGTGTCAGGTACTTTAAAATCAAAACCTTCAGCTTGGTCAGAAAGGTTTTTGTGGTGTTGCCATTGAAATGAAAAAATAAATCATTCCTGTAGCACCAACTCTGGCCCAAACAGGGCTACTGCCCTCTACATCCATCCTTCACTCGGCTTATTGCCAATCTGGACATCAGATTCTTGAGCCCAGCCCTCCTGAGGTGTCCAGCCTCCTCCCAGAGCCCTGAAAAGTAAATGTAGATGTGAAAGTGTTTTATTTTTGCATGTGGAAAATGAAGAAAGGGGTGAGGTGAATTATGTTCACCGTTCTGGGAAAACCACACAGCAAAGTCAGGGTTTGAAACTGCTACTTCAGAGTTATGAGCTGGTACTTCAGCACAAGCCTGTTCCTCTCATCTGGAGAGAAATACCCTCTGGAATATGAAAGATGGTGAATTAAACTGAACACTCATCTCCTCCAGTGACTCATCTGCTTTTCAGTTTCAGTTGGTGGACAATTTTGTCCTCCCTCTTCGCAGAAGTGTAGAGAAATTCCCTTTTAATTTGTCACCAGTGCATTCTGCCAGGTCCCTACCCGAAGTCTTTTCTTCAGAAGCCAGTTCAACAAACCCGTCCAGTGTCCCCAGTGCAAGCTGTGCTTCTGGGGGAGCACTGTCACGGCTTCTGCTGTGCCTTACCTGGAGCTCGCTGGAGCAGACGTGGGGGGGAGAGTAATAAAAAGGTCTTCAGCTGTTTCTACCGGCAAGCACTCCTGCTGCTTCGAAAAGGAGGTAACCAGCTCGCATCAAAGGGAGATGTCCTGGAAAATGTCACTGTAAACACAAGCCTGTCAGTGTCTTGCTTGTGAGCCATATTGTTTACAGCCAAGTATTTCACTGCTATGTTAAAAACTCACATTGCAGAACGATTCAGAGCTAATCCCATCCCCTCCTCCACGGTGCAGGTTCACTTACTTTTAGCTCTATATCTCCTTTCTGAAGGAAACATCCAAGGGCTTTCTGCCTTCTGCATTCATCAGGAATCTTCTTCAATCCATCATTCTTTGCTCTCAAATATTTGACAGTGGCTTCCTCTGGGCTTGCTCTTTTTGCCTTCAGTGCTTCCTTCATAAAACCAGATTCCTGTCTCCCAGTCCTTCAGTGAGCTTTTTGATTACACACACCCCCCCACACACCCACACCCAGTGCTTTCTCTTTCCACCATTTACTTGTTTTCTGGTATCTGTTCCCAACACAGTCCAATAGCTTTTACCTGAAGCCTTTGTGAATATCATTTTTCCTCCCTTTCACTTTCATTTAAATATATTTTGTTCCCAAATAGCCCCAAACTGCCACAAGAATTATTTCCTAGTGCAACTGAAGGAGATGCTTGCAAATATTTTCAAATTGCTGCATTCATCGTTCCTACCTTCCCATATCACCTGCCTTCTCTGATTATCCTGGGCAGCCAGTGAGACGAGCAAGGGCTGTGAAAAACCCCGCTTTCTGCCCTGAACACCTCTCTGAAGTAAAATCCTCCCTCTTCTCTCAGCTTTAATTTTCACATGGTGCATTTGCTGCTATACTTCCCTCCAGGACACTGCCAAAAGAAGTTCAAACTCTGTCTTACGGCAGCTCTTCTGATGGGCGGGTTTTTGCCTGTATCCTCGCGCAGTCGGTGGTTCTGCCAACACGAGGGGCACCGCTGTCATAGAATCACTCATAGATTCATAGAATCGTCCGGCCTGGAAAGGGCCTCTAAAGCCCATCTAGTCCGCCCCCCC
>KL275569.1:0-19218 GCA_000699545.1 Podiceps cristatus
CCCCACCCCCCCCACCCCCGCTAAGTGCTTAATTCCTCCACTGAGTCCCCACTAAACACCAATAATCTGCCCTTGTCTAGGCTGGTGATGTCCCCTTCCTCTCTATGAAAAATGCCGCAGCAGGCAGCGCCACGTCAGTCCCCGTCCTCCTCCGCCCGCCTTCTCCTAATTATTTTTGGAGAATCTCTGCAAGGCCCTCCTCACTCGGAGCGGGTGGCATCCTGGCTCTCGCTCATCCGTTCATCTCGGAGCAGTAAACCTGGCCAGCCAGGATCTCCAGCGCGGTGGAGTTGCTCCCAAAAGTATTCAGAGGCATGTGGTCATCTCCCAGTCTCTCATCCCAGCCCAGATCTCCCCAGGCCTGGGTGGAGGCCGTGTCCTGCCTAAGCACTAGATCCTGGGACTTCACACCAAGATGTTTGTAAGCAGTTTGTCACAGTTTGCATCGAATATTATTTAACAGAATTAATTGGACCAACTGTTTCCCAGAAGGGTCTGTGCAACTGGCCGGACAAACGACCGTGATCTAAAGAAGCCCTGGCTGAGGCGGAGTGGGTGGTTGCACAGAGCGGACGATTTCGGTCAGCCCAGAGCCCTCCCAGCAGCGTCAGAGGCAGAAGTGCAGGGGAGCGGTGGATTGGCCAGGGCAGAGAAGGCTCCGTCTCTGTTTCTTTTGCATAACCACTGAATATTAAATCTGAGCCCAAATTACAAAGTTCAGCCTCAGCCTTTCCTAAATTCTGTGGTTCTTCCTCCACGAACCCGGGGCTGCGCAGTTCCTGCTAAAACCTGACTGTTTTTTTCACCCCTCCCTCCTGAAAGGCTGAAACACCAAAGGATCACAAATAACAATAATTAAAAAGAGCATATATAAACATTAGTGTCACACACAGAGAATTACTGCCATAGAATTGCTCCTACAGGAAGGAAGGATGGAGCCGAATGCTCTCACTACCACACAAATCACGCAGGCTGAGGAGAGGACACATGTTTCTACAGCACCCAGGGGAAACACAAACACCGAGTTACCTTAAAGACGGATGCAAATACACAGATGTGTTTAAGAGGAGTCTGTCCCTGAGAGCAAAACAACAAGACAAAGGAAGAAAGTGATCATGAAGATGATGGCAGCAGGCAAAGCAGCGTGTATTTCTGTACCCAGCAAGCCTAGCGAGCAGGGGGAAGCGGAGGATGGAGCACCAGTCACGTTTACCTGCAGCTCGAAGGACAGATGAGGACGGGCACTGGTAGTGCTGGTACAAACCCCCCTCAGCCGCTGCTGAAAGCTCCCGATTGCTTCCAGCATTCCCGGGCCACGTAATTTGGTACCTCTGGGGGTTTTGTGTCCCGTCACGGTATCACCACCACTTGCAATGGGGTGTGCAGCAGCGGAGCTCAGCACGGGCAAAGCCACACGAGCACGGGGCCATTCACCAGGGGGCCTGGCCGACGGTGGGTCTTTGCCCGAGGAACACCCTGCGCCACAGTCACGGCCCCGGTGCTTAGGCGGACTACGAGGATACCTTCCTGCACCGCGGGGCACAGCTCTTCCCAGAGACACACAGTTCTCTCTTTGCAGTGAAAATTGATGTGGCTTTTGGTCGGGTTTGACTGTTCTGATAGCATGTGTTACCTACCCGAAATCTTCCTGGGACTGCAGAGACAGATACGAAGCACTAGCAGAGACCAGGGGAGCATCTTTAGGGGAAACATCTGACAAATTTAAACCCAACCTGCAGCCGTTGCCTTGTCAAAGACGATGCTGTAAACCCGGCTGTCCTAGGGGGATCTCTGCAGCCTATTTTTGAGCAGCCCCATGGCACCCAGCCCAGGGACCTTCTCAGCACAAAGCCCCCACGGGGCAGGTACCTCTGGGTTGCTTTGGGAGAAGTTGTCCCTGGTTGAAGACCTGGGCCAGCTTCTTTTTTTACCTCCCTCTCCCTCCTGCCTAGCCTACATGGACAGTATGGCCCGGAGGGCAGTGACAGCCCTTTTGTTCTCTTTTGGGGAAGGCTGGAAGCAGGGTAGGCTTTCTAAACACAGATTGATCCCCCTTACAGGAGCTGACAAACACATTTCATCAATACTAATAGCAGCCATAATGGGAGAGTAAATTGGGTCTGTCAAAACACAGCAATTAATTTGATAGGTAGTAGTTGCAATAAATGAGAGTAATAAAATGTGGAGAAGCCAGTGCTGACTCAATTAGGAGAAATCTGGAGCAGGCAGAAGAAATGTAGCAAACACTGCTAACAGAAACCCACAACTTAGCTGTGAACACTAAACAGACCGGTTTAAAATATACTCTGCAACTGGAAAAAAAAAAAAAAAAAAAGAAAAGAAAATAAAATAAAAGCCATCGGTTGCTTCTGCAGCCACTGTTAATGAGAGGCTTGAACCTGGCCAGGGTCTGCACGGCTCAGTGAATCCCTGCATTTCTGGGAGATCCTGCACAAAAGGTGGGATCCGGTGCCACCCCGACACCCAGCCCCGGGGCAAAGCGACAGCCGGCATCACCCACACATGGCTCCTAGGCCTGCGGAGGGGCTCTCGAGGGAGAGGCAGCCATTGCGAAACAAGGATTGCTGAACAAGGGCATCTTCATTTTTGTTCCCTTCTATCTGGTGAACGTGCCTGCCATTTTAACAGCTGCCTTTTTAACTTTTCAGTGCTACTGAACAAAGCAATAAATAACGCCCTGGAGAGGGTTTGCTTCTTCCAGGTCTGAGGAGTGCTAAAAAAGCCCTCTCTTCCCCACACTAATTTCAGAACTATTTCAAACTGGTGTCATAACCGTGTCCTCTAAAGCAACAAAGGCTGTGGCAAACATGAAATACCTCCTGCTATCGCAAAGACTTCTGCACGTGCAGCTTCTGCACGAAGCATTTCCAGCAGCAGAGCCCAGCACAGCGTGTACAGGTAATGCAGGAAGAAATTTAAAAAAAGATTCAGCCACATGATTTACACTTTCCTCTTCTCCAAATCCCAAAGAGCAAGCTGTTAAACTGGCTCCTTTCTCTTCCTATTTTCTTAAAGGACAGATCCATTTTAAGAACCATCAATTAGATATCAAATACCAGAAAGCAGACTCAGCTGTCAGAAGATTTCCTGCAAAAATATATTCTCAGCATGGGCGCAGATGTAAGATGCTTGAAGCACCAGTGAGTGGGGCTCCGGCAATTTCACATGCAGCCTAATTAAATAAATTGAATGTAAAACTGGAGTTTTGTAATTGCTTTTCTTTGTTTCCTATATAGAAACACAACGAGTTATTTTCTACCTATAACTGGAAGGAGACGCAATATTACAAGAGCTGATTTATCTCTCTCCAAAGCCACTGCCACTGGCGAGGAGAAGCTCTGTGGTGGAGACCTTGGGAACTTGACAAGTAGCTCATTTTTCTCTTGGCTCCTTGTGGGCAACCACAGGGCAGCATGGCCAGTGAGCAGCGATGGCTGCGGGCACTGCCCTTCCGGCAAGTCCCACTTCTGGGGTTCCCTGTCCAGCTACAGGAGTGGAAACGATGCCTGACGTGCAGGAACTCTGCACAGCCTTTCTGCTACAAGAACGTTATCTGCTCCTGCTAGGTCCTACAAATTTATACTCATCTAGACTCACGGAAAATTTAAACTAGCACAGCACTATTTATAACACTTGCACCAATATTATATTTTTATGCATATTAAGGGTGATTTTATTACAGGACGATCCTCTATGAATTAAGAACTAGATGGGCTTAGTGCCTAGCTCTGTTTGCCCCTGTGGAAATAACACTGTAATCAAGAGATAACTCACTGAACAATGAACGTTCCCAGTTAGAGTCAGTTCACTTAAACTCAGTGTCATTAGATTCAGCAAATCTATTTATATTTAAGTAGCTTTCATTAGATTCAACCAGGCTAGTATTTTTCAAAGTTTGAAATCATAATCCACATCCCTTAAAAAAAGATCCCTGCTGTAGTGTTTAATATACGACACTATTTGTTGAAGAGATTTAGCCAATTCTGTCTTTTCAACAGAAGGGTTTTGAGATGGGTTCTCAAAGCTCCAGCTGTGCATGAATTAATTTAGGATAAAGTCAATTGTTAGTGCCAAAAATTGGCCCTGATGGCACAAGACTGAGAAATAAAGGTCAGGGGTTAGAGCAGTGG
This sequence comes from Podiceps cristatus, assembly GCA_000699545.1. Lineage (NCBI taxonomy): Eukaryota > Metazoa > Chordata > Aves > Podicipediformes > Podicipedidae > Podiceps > Podiceps cristatus. Next base: position 4,152 of record KL275569.1, read on the forward strand.
AGAACTGGCACATCCAAAGGCCATTCATGGGTTTTTTGACATCTCTACGCGCTTATACTGCTGGGCAGAGGCCAGCCTGGCACGGCCGCAGCTCCGTCCCTGACCTGGCATGTTCTTGTAAACCCAGGGCACCAGACACAGCAGCCCAACGGTGGAAATCATACATGGTTTTTGAAAATCCTTTAGTATAGTCCTGTACAAGACGACTGAATCCAAGCATGGGACTGAAACGAGTAGAGACAGACGCTGCTGTGGTATGAGCCAAGGAGAACTGGGCTAACAGCTTTAGAAAGGAAACAAATAAAAGACAAAATGGAGGCTTACAGTTTGTCTTGAAGGCCTAAAAAGATTTTAAAAGGGGTAAGACATTGATAACATGGCTAATCAGAAACTCCACAGCTACATTAGATCAAATTAACTTTACCTGTTCAGAGTAGATAGTAAAGCACCTGGCTCCATGCAGGAACCAGCCACAAATGTTTCTACAACATTTTTAAGCATCTCGAATGAAGATGGAAGGAAAACGGGTCGCTTTTAGAAACAGGCTCAAGGTACTAGAACAAGAGACCACCTTGAAACATCAATTCAGGCAGGGCTTGAAAAGCAGAAATCCTGCCTTGCTCTGAGTTAGCTGTCCTGGACAGTGTGAAGCTTACAACGCATTTTTCTTCAATTTTAGTAAAAGTTTCTCCATCTCAGAGAAATGCAATGCAGTGACGAGGAATGATACTGAAGATATGGGCAGGGACACGTGTCAAATTAGCAACAACTACTCTGGAAAGCAATGAGCCAAGGGAAACAAATGAGGACAAATCCCTTGTGCTAAGCTGGCAAAGGAGCCGTGACTGCCACACTCTTCAGAAATGACCCCCCAGCAGCGCTCAGCCTACAGAGAGTTTAACTGTTAAACTGCTGCGTAATATTAACTGGTCCTGGACTCAAAGGGATACGCAGTTGGGCCCTAAACCATCATCGTCCTTAATTGAGCTGAGCCCTTAAATCCCCACGTACCCGTAGGAGACAGACACTCCTCGATCTGCACTGTCAGAGGTGCAGTGTGACTCTCAGCAGGCCCTCATGGGAGTCTGCTAGGCATGGTACTAGGATTTTGGGTGGAAAAGGACTGTTCTGGGACAACATGGGTTTGTTGTGAACTGCAGCCTTACAGATCCTGTGAGGTGAGAGCGTGAAAATTGTCCCAGGTCAGGCTAATGGCCCAGCTGTCACTTACTGGACTGATGGCCCAGCGTCCCAGCTCTGAAAGGGATGTGTAACCACCATGAGGGAGATAGAGTAAGAGCCAAGTAAAGGACAGAGAAATCCTCCCCCCACCCCAGTATGTCCAGAGAGTAAAGGACAGAAATCCTCCCCCCACCCCAGTATGTCCAGAACATTGTGTTTAAAATTTGTTGATGAACCTAATAGTTGTTAAATTGTCTACTTCCTTTTTAATCCCAATATAGTTATTTATACCCAGCCTCCAAAATATCCCGTTGCAATGTGTGTTCCACCATTTCGTAACTGGCTGTATGAAAAAATATTGTATATTTTCTGAAATGAAAAAGCAATGTCAAAGTGTTCTCCACTGTCTGCCCTTGTGTCTCCACAGTGTTTCTGCCCAGACTTGAGCCCCAGAACACAGATAAACCACATCATCTCATTCTGAGTTTATAAAATATGTGAACTGTTCATCTGGCACCTTTTCCACTGTCCATAAAAAAAACAAAACAAAAAAAAAACCACCAAAAAAAGGAGAGAATAATTAAACCTTCTAACATGTATCCAGACTAGACTAATTAATCTTATTTTAGTTCACCAATCTCTAATGGATCTTTGATCACAGTGTATTATAAACTAAACAGGTTAAAAATCAGACCCAAGTTTAGCACCTTACATGCGTTTAGGTCAAATCCATCTTACAGAGAGCACTGCATCTATAAAAAGAGTACTTAGGCTGCTTTACTGCATTGTATTTTAACCCGAGAGGACTTGAGGTAGATTTTTAGCCTCAGTAGTTGATTTAGAAGGGAGTTTTGTCCTTAAATGCTACAGAAAAGATCTGCAAACTGCTTCTTTCATCTTCCCCACGCACCTTTACTCTGCTGCACGTGCAGCAGAGCCAGGTAATATACGTACATCAGTAAGTTCCCCGGAGCAGACATGGACCTCTCCTCCCGCCGGGTCTGAACCTCGAAGGGATTTCCAAAGGAGCGTTTCCTTAGCATGGCCTTCACTAGGATCTTTGAGGAAGGAAAACAGACCGGTGAGATCATCACGACTGACGCATCACCCCCTTGAAGCTACATCAAAGGAGTCTAATAACAGCTTCTTTAATAATTCAACAGACATTTAACGGAATTACGGCTAGAGCAGGAACTAGAGAAACCCACAGAACAGCAACGTGACTTCCACCAGTCCAAGGCCATGCCCTCGGGCAGCGAGCTCCGGCCCCTGGATGCAGACCATTGCTGGCAAGAGGCAAAGCAGGCGCTGCTGACCGCTCCCTGCCGCTCATGGTGGTCCAAGACCACGAAAAAGAGGCACCAGAGTTCTGCTGGGCCATCCTCCCAGGCAGGCACTGCCCGGGCAGCGCCGCCAGCTCCTGCGGGTTCAAAGGCAAAGGTCCTGCTATCGAGAAGGAAGGATGGTTTTCACTCCCCCAGCCGGCTGTTGGGGCAAGTGTCTACGTTAACTTCACACGCCAAGAGCTGTGAAAACAGATCTGCGTTGTGCTCAGCACCTCTCTCTCCAAAGGCACCTGCATCACAGTCACTGCCTGGAGCAGAGCTCCAGCTGGCTACGCACAAACTGCCGAGAGCCCTGAGCACCCACTGGTGGTTGCCCCAAGGCTGGCAGGGAAGCGCCAGCTACGTACTCTGCTGGCAGCTGTCCTCCCCTGCTTCTCTGGCAACATCACCTCCAGGCTGGGAGCCTTCAATTTGCCATCTTGCAACCTCTAGACTAATGAAACAAAATACACTTGGGATGATTCTGGTGCTCTGGGATGTCCAGACTCTTTGAGGGTGTGACCCTACAGCTCCTTATGAGAGCAGCCAGCCAGATATAAAGAGGACTGCTCACATGGCCGGGCCCTGCAGAGCCAGGCTGCTGCAGTACTCGGAGGCACATAAAGTTCACACCGTGTTGAAAGGCCAAGCTCCTCACGCCAGGAGCACACGTGTCCCCTCTCCAAACCACCTTCACCAGTTGAGAGCTTCAGCAAAGTGTCAAGCTCATGACCCGTGCAGAGGATGCGGTTGTGGTTTATACGTACCACAGCTGGCAAACTCGGGATCGTCTTCACCGAGTTCTTCACCTCCTCCTCCGTCACCTCCACCACAGTACAGTGCTCCTCCTCCAGGGGCAGGGGCTCCTCGCCGCCCTTGGTTAGCCACGGGTGCACCTGCGTGGGGAGGAACACAGACAGCTGTAGGTCTGCTAGTTTCTACAGCAGAGCACTACGATGTTGGTGATGAGGAGAAATGGGGGCAAGCTGTCAGTACTGCTCCATTTTCCACTTCCAGCAATGTGGTTCAGCCAGTTCCCTTAGAAACACAAACTGGCATCTTGGAGGAACTCAGCACGCTTTGAAAAATCTGAGTTACCCAGACCCTTTTCAGCTTTTTCTGTCGTATGCACACATTTCATCTAGGGTTACACACGCTCACTACCTGGGAGAATCTAGATCATTTATGTCTCTGCACAAACCAGGATGTAGGTGCTTGAACTGGAGTACGTGGGCTGCATTGGCCTCCTGCCGAGATAAATAGCGACGTAACGCACCTTGCACCTGGGCACCAGGTAACCCTCCACACTCCCACAAAGGAGAAGGCAGTTTCCCACCAGCCCCCCCTCTCGCTGCCGTGCTGCTGTGGAAGGGAGCTGACGGCAGGACGGGGCGAAGCTCTCCGCAACCCACGTCCAGGGCTGGACGTTGCTTCTCAGGGAGAGCGTCCTCCAGTGCTGCTGCTAGAAATGCCTGCCTTGCCCTCCGGGACGAGGGGTTTAATTAGGATGGGTGCTCACCGCCCGCTGCCCTTCCAGTGAGTTGGATGCAGGTGTCCAGAGTGTTCTCCAAGGGCTTAGGGATGAGCTGCTTTATAGCACTTAATTAAGTTGCATTTTCCAAAGATCAATAATTGTGCTTATAACGACTCTTTTCAAAGGCACATCACCGCTTCCTGCCTTAAGCAAACCAGTGCACTAAACCCCCGGGCTACGTGGGGCTTGCGAAAGTTTCAGCCAGGGAGAGGACTCTGCCTAGCCAGACATTCAATGTTCCTCATACGAAATGATTTGATTGATTTATTTTGATGGTGAACAGCAACTCCAAACCCTTCTGGGCAGAGCAGTTAAGATATTTGTCCAGCCTAACCCCCTTATATAATTTTACCACCTCCTTCCAGCTTTTCCCACGTTTATCTTCAATGTAGACAGCAGAGATTATCAACTATAAATGATCACATACGAGAAGCAGCATCGAGCTAATGCTTGCTAGCAGAAGAATGTTTGCAGTCACATCAGGATTTTATCTTACAAGTAAGGAACATGAAAGAGAGAGGGGTGTGAAAACAGGGAAAAACAAAAAGGGAAGGAACTCTGGAAGGAGGAGGAGGCCTGGAGCATTCCCTTGGAGACATCTGACTATGCAAGAAGGCAAGGCTGGAGGCCCGATGCCTGGCAGCCTGCTACATGCTACTCCAGAGCAAAGCAGCTCCTTGGGATTTGTCTGTAAATACAAATACAGAGGGAGCGTGCCATCTCCTTGTCGCATCAGCTGCGCGCACCGGACTCTCTGGTACTCTCTAGGTTGGATTCCTCTGGCCAGGAACTTCTGTGACGTGCCAGTCACTCCACAGCCACCTCTCTTCCAAGAAGCTGCTCAGCCATCAACTGGCTTGGGGGAACAGCAGAGGAAAGCTACCCTTTCTTCTCTGCCTCTCATGGGATGGTTTCCTTGGTTGTGAACATGAGGAAAGCCATGTTCAAGGTCCTGGGCTGAGCCCAGAGCCCAGCCTGGCACTAGGGACACATGCTCTTTCAGCATCGAACACAAGTCCTCAAGCACAGCAAGCACCTTCGGTGTATGGCCAGGGATAAGGCCCAGCACCCGGCTCTGCTCTTGTCCCCAAGGGGTCTTACAGGGCACAGGTTTCCACATGAAGTGCCTGCAGGAGCTGCAAAGCGAAATCCCCTAAAGGACTTCCCACCATCACTGACTGTGGCCTCCTGGGCACGGAGGGAAGGGACGTCACATTTTTTCTGGAAGTTCAACCTTCCTACCGTCAGCTTTGGTGGCAAATGTGCTGGTGTTGGCCTCAGACAAAGCAGAGTTGTGTGCCCTGAAGAGGATGCTGATGGATTTCTGTGGAAATCTTGAGAGCGTCCAGCAGGTCCAATGCCTTGGTGAGGGGTGACAGGAGGACAGAAAACCCACGCAAAACCAGAATGAAGCCAAACCCTGTGAAGCATTGTGCTCTGCCAGTTCCAGTCATTCCCTGTGTTATTAAACATCTCTCAAGCAAAGCTGATAGAAACAAACGTGCTGCCTTGAGGCCGCTGACGGCGCAAGCACCAGAGGAGGAACACGCTTCCATCTCCCGTAACGCAGGTCCAACACTGCCAGCACAGGCTCTGCACCTGTGAATGACACCGTCGATTCTCCTGGGGATTCGCTAAGGATCAGCCAGCTTTTGAGTAATTTTAATTTAAATAAGTAAACAAGAAAGCTTTTGTCAATATCCCCCAAGCAAGCAGCAGTGACAGAGCTGTTACACGCTGCAAAATGAGCGCTCTCCCCTTCTGAGGCAGCGTGCCAGAGAAAGCTCCCAAAACAAACACTGGGAACAGCTCTGCCTCGTGAGAAGGTACCAAAGGAACAATAAAATCAGCTGAGACAAAAGACTATAATATCAATGTCCAATTTACCTTTATTTCAGGGACTGTAATCCTTGTTTCTGGATTTTTATCGAGCATGCGTAGGATCAGTTCCTTGAGCTCTTCACTTATCTGTGCTCTGAGTAAAGAAAACAGCAGTATACAGTTAACAAGCGAATTGTAAGCACTCAAGGCTTGCATAGTCCTTACTGCAGTTGCTTGGTAGAGGACCTGCTCCACTCAGAAGAATCCTCTCTGCAAATCTGGCTTGAGAAAGGAAGGTCTAGTCAGCTTGGTTCCTTCCCAGGCATCACGGTCACTGCTACGGGGTTTAGTTATCCTGTTCTGGCCACTAACACAGCCTGCACGCTCTCAAAATGCAGGACAAGCGATCAGGTGAATGGATCTAAGGACATTTTTAAAGACAGCACATTTTAGGGGAATTTCAGGGGACAGGTTCTGGGGCAACAAGGTGTTATTGAGAGCAGAACGGGAGCTGGGCTCCATGACACAAGAAGGGCACAACTTGATTTGCCGAACCTGCATCATGAGCAACCAAATGCTGGAAGAAACATCCCCATTTGACACACCAGTTCCCAGCTAAGCTTGCAGGTTGTGCTAATTAAATTGCTTTTGTGAACACTGGTGGCAGCCAGTTTGGTAACTCCGTACTTCCTACCTGTATAGCTCAGCCTTGGGGTAAATGAACAGATGAGATTAAGAGAAATACATCTAATTTTTTAACGCTATTTCCAAGATCTAAAAGCTAAAGTGCCTGAACCCAGAAGCCACACTAATCACATGGAGCAGTCTGTCCCCAGAGGCTTTAATGACCTCTGTCGCTAATGATGCAGGTAACGTCTTTAAAACACACTTGATCTGTATGATCAAAGTGGTGCCGAAATAAAATGCCAGTGTATGACAGAATCGTATTAGGCAGTTGAAAATCTGTATCCCAAATGACTTTTGAGGAGCTGCTTTTCTGCATGGAGATGGGATTTGGCAGCGTAAAATGTCACTCCCTAGGAGGGCTGGATTTGAGACCGAAAACACTGATGAGGACCAGGAGCTGTGCCCACCTCCTCTGTGCCCTCCCCAAGCAGAGCAGGGAATAAACTATCATAAACCTAAATGAAGACGGTATCACAGTCAGGGATATTCTAGTTAGATGAAAACAGAGCTGCTGTTTAATAATTTATGAATACTTTAGGTGGAATTTGCTTATGGGATCTTTAACAATCAACCACAAGGAAGCACTGCTCGTTCAGCGGGAAGAGGCAGAAAGTGGGTTCAGTTTAAAGTCTGAACACTTCCAGATTTGCCTCAAGGGTCTGCAATACACAGGCAAGATGGGCCAGACAAGGGGAAGGGCAGGATGAGTCCTCAGAGACTTCCTAGGCTGCACTGTAGGTAACAATTTAGGTGGGAACGGGAAGAACTGTGCTGCTCTTGAGAACTAGGCACAGAGGAACGGCCACGGAGAATGACAGCAGTGGGTCAGAATAAACAGACGCCTAAGGGAGGACCACACTGAGATGCAGGTGAGGTGGCGTTTTTGAAATACTTGAACATCAGATCTGTGCCACACTGGCAACCGCTTTATTTAAAGTACAAGAAATGGAATATATAATCACCTAACATTTCTGGGCACCAGATTGGCTTCTGCACAACACAGGATTAATGCCGTAAGGAAAAACTCTGTAAAGAGGATCACAAAGTTTTAGGTGGGTTATGACCAGGTGACAGAGCACATCACCCTGTCCGGTTTTCCGTCTCTCTGTTCTGCCAGGGTGCATGCTGTACCCAATGGCATTTTTCATCTGAAAAAAAAAAAAATATCTGGAATTTCTCAGTCATAGTCCTGTAACAACTTTCAGAAAAATGCCAAACATCTCAGAACTCAGCACCCATTTGGGAGGGCTGACAGCACCACAGATCGTTTCACAGGGTGCCCGCAGGTCAGAGAACATTGGCCTGGACTTTAGCTCTTCACCAGGAGGGACTACGCAGAGTTTCTGGCTCTCTTAATACATGTCTGGACAGAGATTTCTCCAGCTTGCTTTTTAGTCGTGCCAGGATTGTCAGGGTGTGAGCTATCCCTATTCACCTTATGTCATGCCAAGGACACACTGACACAATTGAGAACTCCAGAGCGATAAATATTTATCCCAGCGTCTCTAAGGGAAGGGAAGGGACAGTGACGCCGGTACAGTCAGCTCCATCTCTGTCCTAAAGGTTGTCAGGAAACAGGCAATGAGTTTCCCTGGCCTGTCTGGAAGCAGGCATGTGTTTTTTGTAGTCATGGTGAAATAAACTGAGACCAAAATATTCCTAACTGTAGAGAGGTGCTAATTCTGTGGGAGGTCAGGGGGGATCCACTCCAGTGAATTCCAGCTTTACGTGCATCTCTGTTGCTGCCTTTATCTAACACGTAGATGTAGTTTAGGCAGTCGTCAACACCCAGGAACTCTCTGCTCCTCCAACAACCTAACCAGGGGGGCAGCTTTTTTTTTTTTTTAGACTGGGAGAGCAGGTCACCAAGAAATCCCAATAAATCATGCAGCCGAATTACCACTGAAGGAAATGCCTGAATGAAGAAAAGGTCCTTAGCACAACCCAGTTAGCCCATTAAATGTTAATAACGTACTGCAGAGACAGATGGGAACAGTCACTTGTAAGCTGACTGCTAACCCAAATATACGATGGCTGAGAGAGGATGGCATTTTGCCAGGATCCCAGCAAGCAGAGAGAAGACTGCCAGGGAAACAAACAATTTTTTTGTCTTGACAGCACTGCGGCAAAAAAAAGTCCTGTCCCGACCGCAGAGCAACCGGTGGGAACACGGCAATGTGGCATGACCAGCCTTCGCGCTCTTAACGCCCAAAGCCTGGTTAGCCAAAAAACCTCACCAACGGCACAGGGCTGGCTTGCCGTAAATGCTCCATACCCACCGTATTTGCAGTGAAACAAGTGGCCTGACCGCGTGGCCACAGGTCCTTGGGAGGTGTCCACAGAGTCCTTGGTGTGGGCTCCACCAGCCCGAGCGGAGATGGCTCCGTCGGAGCGTCCTGCAGAGCCTGTGCTTCAGAGTCTGTGGCGAGGTAATGAACAGCCCGTGGAGCCTGGGCATGAGCCATCCTGGCTAAAGCAGATGCCTAAAACAGGACAGCCTGAGTACCCACCGCTTTCGGCAGGTTCAGAAGGGAGCCTGGGACCACCAAGGCAGAGAGGTCCAGCCCTTCGCTGTAAGTGTCTAAAAATTCAGTGAGTACCTCACAAATAATTCATGTAATAGATGGTGCACAGATACATGCGTGTATGGCAGGCTGCCCAACAACATCCCTCCCTAACACCAGATGTGCCTTTCATTAGAGCTGTAATTTCTTCATGTTTGTTTTAAAGTCATTTTATCTCCAAGTTTTTATTAGAATGAGCAATCGGGTCAAGAAGGTCAAAAATTCTTTGCCTGACTACTGTGCTGATTCGGGAAGGAAGATAAAGAGTCCAGCTTTGGCTACTTCATCTGATAGCAACCAGAAGAAACAAATTAATCACTGAGAGAAAGTCACCAGAGGCCTGAAATACCAACAAGTGGCCAATACATGACGGCGAAGGCATGGTGGCTCGGTGGCAGAGACTGAGCACACACCGAGTGTAATCATCTCCTGCCAGGCTCATCCGACAAGACCACAAACCCTCATCGCTCAGTGCCTCGACGCTGAACCTCCCACCGCTCAAATGGCACGTGAGCGGCCTTGGCTTGTTCCCCCCGCACCGCTGAGAGCACTTTAGCGGGTCAGAGGACGCACCGTGCCGGTGCAGCCAGCCATCCCACCTAACAGCCCAGCAGTCTCCACCACGCAGCTCTGACTGTGGCCAGCATGAGTTCCCTTCACTGGCCAAAGCAGGGGCGAGGGGGTGGGGAGGAGGGCAGCCTCTTAATATTAAATGGGTAAGTTAATTTCTGCTTTTTTCATGACTAGCCCCATCTGCCAGCACACAAGACAAACCCGTATTTTCCTGGAGTGTGTTGGAGGAGGCAGAGGAGCGGGGATGCATCAAGCTGTGGCTGCGTATCTCAGGACAAGTCTCCTTCCGTCAGACACTTCCCCCAGCTCCCAGGTAAGCGCACAGAAGCGGCATGCGTTGACTTAGACTGAGACCGAGGTCTATAAACCACGCTGCTTTTGAAAACTAATACATTGAATCATTTCGGTGGCTACGGGAGAGACAAACCCCCAGCCAAACCATGCTTCCAGCATCTCCAGGGTCAAGCAGCTGGGGCAGAACTCCCTCAACCCATACTGAAACTCCTTTGCTTCCAAAGATTTCAGGTATTATTTTCTGTAGTCCCTGTCTATGCAACATGGACACAGAAGCGGCAGAGGCAGCTGTGATGTTTTGAAAACATCTGCAGAAAACCCACGTGAAAGACCCAGGAGAACGCAAAGCGCCTCGCTGCCCTTGTCTGTCCCTCCGTGGTGACCTACCGGCATTGATGCTGCACAGGGAGTAACGTCAAAAACTGAACTTTATTTTACAGTAGCTTAGTAAAGTTTACTTACTCTTCTGGGAACTCTACAGGCTTGTTCTTGATTCTGTTATGAAGACCCAGAATATATTCATCTATAAAAGGGCACTGTAAAATAAACAGAAGATTTTCCAGTTGTCAGAGATCCTGGCACCGCTTACCCATTTGTCATTCACTGAACAAGTATACTCACTGCACTCTCTCGATTTTATGCAGAGGCGGAAATAAATAAAATCTGCCCCCACTCACTAAATTGATTTGTTCCTTATTAAAAAATAAATGCAGAAGAAGAGCTGAGGGATCTAGGGAATACATAACTGGCTTGGGATACCCCCCTCCATCCAGCCTACCAGGTGACCATGAACTGCTCATTTTCCTTTTCTCTGCTCCACTTCTACCTGCAAAATGGAGATACCGACACCAGCTGGCTTGTACCGCTGCTTTGAGGTCTGTGACAAGCATCGTTTGGAGCTAGGTATTACTGTTAAAACACGTGGCTTTCCACTTTAAATTCAGGTATCTGGATTCAAAGCGTATTTTTCTCCAGCACAACTTTTTACACTGGATTCATTTAGACCTCACTTCTGGCTCTTCCTACCTGGCAGGGCAGGCAGAGCCGGCAGGCAGTTAACCGAGCTGCAGGGGATGCGGGAGCAGCATATTGACAGGCCCTATGAACATCTGCATCAAAACTGAAGGTACAGGTACATGTGTTTTAGTGGGCTGTGGGCTGCTGGTGGGCCAGATTAAATTATGAAATATAAAATAGGTACAAAATGTACAATAGTAACCGTACAGGGTCACGTGGACCAGACAAACTTATCCCTGGACTTGGCTTTATATTCCCTCTTTCTTTCCTCCAGTGCTTGCCACAGAGGGATGTAACATCACCACAAGGTTATACCAGACTATAAAATCAAGGTTATACCCTTTCATTTGAGGATTTGGCCCATATGAGACATCATTCTAGACACAGGTCAGAGAATATTTTCCATCCTGACTTAGCTCAGCAATATCATGCCAGCAATGGAGATAGGTCTGCCTCTGCAATCTGCCACTTCTTACCCCTGAGCGGGATGCCTTATGCCGGTGTGGTGGGATCTCCAGTGGTCCGTGCTTGCACAGGAGGTTCAGGTAACATACCCGCACGCACAGACCGCAGGTACCCGCTGCACTGCTCGCCCTGGGAGAGCATGGCTGGGACAAGGGGCTTCTGCCCACAGGAGATGAAGGAAAAAAAGCCATGACGGGACACGGAGTTTGCAGAAGGCAGCTCTGAAGAGCTGGGTCTGCTGAAATGGACTCCATCTGGCCCAAGTCAGCTTTGGCAGACAGTTTTCTGTAATCTGGCTTGCTAAAGTGCTGCAGTGCCTCTCTCCATGCTCTGCCTGGCTTGTTTCTAAATACGGGCAACATGGATAAACCCTCAACAAATCGTTGTTGGTGCTACGGAGGCTGCTCTAGGTTTGTAGCACAAACAACTGCTCCGAGTACAGGGGCCAAGTCTAGAAAGGATCTTTCTACAGATCACACCCTTCTCATTTGCAGGGTGGTTTAGGAAAACAGGAGCTTGCAGACGGTAGGTCTTTGTTTCTAATATTTGTCTTTATTTGGAAAGGAATGAGTCAAAAGCCAGGCGGGTAGACACTCCCATGCAGGGCTCGGCATCTGAAAGCCAGCTTACCTTCCCGTAAACAAAGCAGTACAGGGTAATTCCCATGGCCCATACATCAAGTGCCTGAAAGAAAGCATGCACAGGCCGTAAACGAGATGCAACACAGATGATGTGAATGAGCTGGATTTTCCCACATGATTCACAGAACATTCGTATGCATTTAATATTTTCTGTTTACCTGTGAAAAGCCTATCCTAAGTTGGGCTCCTGAAGGCACCTGTAGCATATACCTGGGGCACGAGGACTCTGCTGGACCAGACTTTGCCTCCCTGGTCCTTGCTGTGCAGCGCGGTGACCAGCAAGCAGCCCCTTCTTACAGAAGATACCATCAAGGTTGAGCCTCAGAAGTCACCTTCCAGGCCAAAACCCACAAAACATTAGACCCTACCCCCATGTCTGCATTGCAGCCTCGGCAGCGCCTCTTGCTGTCAGCGGATCAAGGTATGACCTTGGTGCCCAGCAGCACCCTGTGCCTCTTGATTATTTTGGAAAGGAATCAAGAGTTTCCTCCTTTCCCCTTGGGCAGGGAAAGGGCTCCAACGTGGCTCCTCTCTGGGCAGGGATCCACAGCAGTCTGTCTGCCCACTGTAGAGAATAACCAATGTGTGTTTTGCCTGGACTCAACACAGAACCATAGCTTTGGTTTTTCTTAATAACCACCCCAATCTGCACCACAATCCCTGGGTGGGAAACACGCAAAGGATGCAAGTGTGGTGCTGCCCTTTGCGCCATGCCTGGGGGTCCCAGAAGACGGTGAGCAAAGACGTACCTTTCCACTGAAACTTTTGCCAGTGTCTGAAATGGCTTCTGGTGCCATGAAGGCTGGTGTCCCTGCTGTGCTGGAAAGCTGAGCATCGTTTCCTTCAAATTGATTGCTGACTCCAAAATCAGCAATTTTGACATGCCCATCATCTCCTAAAAGCAAGTTGGAAGGCTTGATGTCCCGGTGAATGATCTTCTGGTAGTGCACTAAAAAAAAAAACAAACAAGAACAGGATCATGGTCTGCCATGGCAGCCAACACACCCAGGGGAAACCTTTCCAGCAGGATGAAAATGAAGGTGTAAGCTCAGACACCCCACTCCAAGCTGCTGCTGGATATGCAATACAATGTAGTAGAAGTGCCATGTCCTATAGCCGTTCCTTTTTGGTGCGTCACTGGGATGTACAGAGCACAACGCTCCAAAATACAACTGCCACCAATAATTCTACGAAGAACAGACATGAACCCAGAAACAGCCCAACTAGCGGGACCCAGCAGAGCTATTAGAGAAGGAAACCACTCAACTCTTGCAGAGTTGCTTGGCCTCATCGGACCAGCTGATGGACTGGGAAACTTGTTGTATTAAAGGTTTATGGCATCCAAATAAAGAGGTTATTTTTTAATGTGTTTATTTTGAAACTGCAGTACTGTAAAGCTAATCAAAAGGGGCAAAACCACCGGCAGAATGAAACAGGCCCTGAGGAGGTATTTAGACAGCTAGCAGCTGAGTACCGAGTCCAGCCAACAGCTCAGAAATCAGTGGGTATTTCCAACTCAAAAGATGCCTCTGACCAGGGAACAACCACCAGCTGGTTGGTGCCAGCACTCAGAAAAAAGCACTCTCTTTCTAGCCATGCTTCACAACGGGGCCCAAAAATACGAGAAACAACCTCAACTTGTTTTGCATCACCCCAAAACCTCACCACTGCATGGAGCTGCCAGCCAGCCCGACTGCTTTCGCACCCGGAGCTGTGGCCAAACCTCTGCCACGCAGCCCTTCGAGTGAAGGCCGTCCCCTACACGTGGCCCTTCACTCCACGAGGCCGCAGCTCTGTCCCAGCTCCACGAGGCCAACTAGCTGAACTGCCCGTACAGAAAAACAAAACAAAAAAAACCCAAAACACACTTGCAATGAGTTTGGAGGCTGAGATGCACTGAAAACAAAAATCCCTCTCGTTACAAGCTATCGGGGAAGCAATATTGCAGCTGCAAGAAAGCCATTTCTGAGCCACGGAGCAAAGCAGCAGCAGGGAGCTGTAGGAAAGCGGCTGACTTCTCAGGATCTTGGAGAACAAATTTAAAAATCAAAAAAACCAAGTTTCAGAACACAAAATGACCCCAAAAGCAAAACTGTAGAAAACCCAAGAGACTTTACTGAACAGAAAAGTCTTTAAATGCCCTTCCCAGGGGAACAGGACCCCTCGGCCTCCCTCCTCCCCTGTCCCCAACCACCATTTTCACATTTCCTTCTTGCAAACAGAGCATGTTTGTTTTTATACCTCCCCATGAGCACTTCTCATATCTCCTAGGAAACACTCGATTCGGTGGGGGAAAATGCTGCCTTAACCCTTTCCCCTTTACAGAACGGGCCAACACGTTGCCACACAGGCAGCCATCCCACCTTGTGTTTTAGGACCAAGAATGAACAAATTTCACATAACTCTTCTGCTCTTTTCAAGCCATGTCTGGGGAGGGGAAGTCACAGTTGCAGACACTTTTTCTGCAAGGACCTCTCCTTAGTTCAAAGCACTGTCGAGGGATGCTGTCCTTGGCACGTTAGAGAGCTCATCTAGAGACCCAGCAGACAAACACTTGTTGGAGAGCACCATCGCTTACGTCCTCTTCCAGATGTGCAGCCAGTGCGTGGCCATGCAGCGATGGGAGCCAGTTAACGTTGTAACAGCCCAGCTAGACAGTCAGGATAAACACTGAAAACCCTGCAACAACAGTAATTATGAGGAGACATCTGCTCCGCTGCAAAGCTGGTGCAAGCTGACATTTCGTTATGGTAATATAGGGAGAGAATATATACAAAGATGCAGAACTGTTGGAGAGGGTTCAGAGGAGGCCACGAAGATGATGCGAGGGCTGGAGCACCTCCCCTGCGAAGAGAGGCTGAGGGAGCTGGGCTTGTTCAGCCTAGAGAAGAGAAGGCTGCGGGGGGACCTCATTGCAGCCTTCCAGCCCCAGAAGGGAGCGTACAAACAGGAGGGGGATCAACT
>KL275571.1:0-20521 GCA_000699545.1 Podiceps cristatus
TTGTCACACCATCATAGAAAGTCACTAGGTGTTATGTCAGAATACTATTATGTCAGAATACTAATCATAGCATTAGTATTTTCTTGTTAATACCAGTTTTGTTACTGGGGTATTAAATATGAGCAGAGAATATAAACTGTGAAAACTGGTATTATAAAAGTTTGATAAAAGATTAATTAGAAGAATAAGAATTTTTTCAGAAAATATTTCATGTTTGTTACTATAGTACTGGTGTCTCCGTTTACCTTTTTTTGTTTAACCTTAATAGCTCAAACACATCATTTGAATTTAACTGTAAGAGTCTTAAACAGTGACTACTCTGAAGCTAATTAAAGTAAATTTGTTATTAAGTGGTAATTTTGCTTCTTGGTACATTGTGTTTGCCGAAATCCAGTTCAAATGAGTTGGTTTAGGAGGCTTTTTCTCTCCCTTGAGAATGTCAGGATGAAGGAAGCATTATCAGTGCAGCAATATACTGTGACTCAGAAGCATACGTTGGGGAAGTGAAGAAGGTTGCCATCTCTCAGACCTAAAGGATTTCAAAGGCTGCAAGCTTAACAGAAACTCTTTTAATTTCATGCCACCCATCTTGTTTTCATGGTGACCCATGAAAATTGACAGAAGACAGTGGTACACCAGCATTTCTTAAAGGAAAATCAGTTTATGACTAGAGCTTTGAGAACTTTCAAAAAGCCATGGGAGCAAGCTTTATTTCTTCCTTTCAGACAGCAGACAGTTTCCTAGGTTTGTGATCTAGTTTAAAGTGGAGAAAGATCTGTGCAGTGCAGAAGGCACTCACTGCCCTGTTTTGGGCTAGTTCATGCTCTGGCCAGGCCCAGTACCAGTAGCCTTGTTGCATGCATTTGTTTCATTTGTATTGTCCGTGCTTTTTTCCCTGCCTGCTGTAGTCCCTCCTTTAGGTTTACCTACTCAAAGTAAAACAACCAGTATGTGATGGCAGGTAGACAATATTGTGGAGCTGGGCTGGTTTTTGGTAGCTTACCAATGTTTAAGTATGCAGGTGGAAGTATGCAAACCAGCCCAGGACCGGAGCTGTTTGAAACCAAACAGCCTCATCCCCCTTCTTCCCCATGCCAACTGTGGGTCAGTGCCTTGTGCTGTGCCCCCTCCGTGTTAGGCTTTCTTTACACTCTGTTAAGTGTAAAGAGTAAAGTGTAAAGTGTAATCTTTTGGCTAATGGGAAATAAGGATACATAGAAGAAAACAGTGATAGTTTTCCCCCACACCCACACATGATGCCTCCCTTTTTTGGGCTCTCGTCTTGTCTATCCAGGTTGATTCTTCTGTGTGTTACTGCAAAGACATCAAGGCAGACCCTCAAACTAGATGCGCTGTTGAGACTTAATTCTGGCCAGGGCAGCCCATCCTGGATGGAAACCAACATGGGCTGTGCTTTTTTCAGGACACTGCCATGTAAATCCGTACTAAAGGTTTGTGAGACTGGTGTTGCTAGCTGACTCCAGAAATCTCCAGTAGCAGCAAGTTCAGGGGTCTCTGTCCTGGAGGTGGTGGGCACTCAATTCTGAGGGATGGATTTTGCTACGTGTGGAATGCAAGACTTTTCTAGCAGCTTACAACATTGCAAGGTGACAAGCAGTCCTCAGTGCTGAATGCCCCTGCTTTCTCCATCCCATCCGCAGGAACAGAGGGTGCTCAGGACCACTCTGCACTGCAAAGGATCAAGCCTGTCATCTCTTCTGGTGTTTTCAGAAAGAAAAAAATCACCATTGAGAGTCTCCGAAAGCCTCTAGTTTTTAATGATCCATCTGTACCTTTCCATTGTGTTCTGCTGGAAAAGACATTTAATTTATTTTAAAAGATCTGGGGTGTTCAGTGAGCCCCGTTTGCACATTTCTCGTGACATATCCAGCATTCCCAGCAAGGGCAACTTCTTAGCATGTCAGGCTACAGAACAATGCAACTTTTTTTCTTTGCCCCTCTTTCTCCCAAGGAATACAAGTCTTCCAGAGAAGAGAGCATCCCTCATTATATAAAAAATGTGTGTGCCTGGTTATGTGTATCTCATAGGTGGGAAATACGAACCTTAATAAAAATGAGCCATTCTGGACCTGGGTGCTGCAAGTCTGATGACAAAATTGATTGCCCTCATAGCTGAAAATGTATGAAGGAAACAAGTGTTTTAAGGGGAAAATGACAGTGTTCAATTTAATCTGTAGAGAAATTGCAGCCTTAACCCTTTAGGGGCAGGAGATGGCTTGTTGTGAGGAGTGTGAACCATGCTTTTACACAGTGGAGCCCTGCTCCCTGGCACAAGCTTGTTAGTGCTGCTGCGAGAGAAGTAATAACAAAATCCCCTTTGTCTCAAGTTGGTATCTACAAATTCTCACAGGGAGAAACAAAACAACACAAAAACCCCAACAGTCCAATATATCAAACCCTCGCTATTTTCGCATGTGAAAATCCCCTGAGAGAAATATTGTGTATCGCTACTGTAGATAGAGTACATGTACTCAAGAACAAAGAGGGCTTAAGAAGAAGACATGGTGAATATATAATAACTCTGAATAAATACGGTAAGTCCTCTCTTGTTTCTTTGCAAGTGCTTTTCAAGAAGTGAATAATAGTAAAGCTCTCCAAGTCACTTAGGGTCTGAGCCTGCAAATATCTACTTATATGAGTACTTCTTACTCATGTAAGTAGTCCTATTGAAGTCTGTAAACCTGCTCATGTGAGTAAGGCTAAACAAGTTCAGGGTCTAAAACACTATGGGGGAGACAAAAGCATATACAAGTACAGCCCTAAGACTCTTCAGACATGGAGCAGCAAAAGATTTATCTGAGGCTTCCAATGTAAAGCCTTGTAAATTAGTAGGAAGATCTAAAAAATCAGACCGCGACTGCATTGGGAAGCAATGGAGCTCTCTTAATATGGGGATATAGGGGTAATGTGATGGAAAGACTTAGATGCAGCATGTAGTCTAGCAGTTGTATTCTGTACTCCTCACAATCAGAGCAGTAGCTGGAAGTCTAGTGAGCAAATAATTATAGTAATCAAGTCACGATGAAACAAAGGAGAGGCTATTGTTCCAGCAACTGGCCAAGGGAACGCAAGTTTGGCTGGCTGGATTCCTGAAGGAGAGCAGGATTTACTACATAATATGGGATAGAAACTTTGATGCATTTAAATTGTTTTACAGACTTGTTTGCTTTTATTTTTTTAAATAATCTTTGGCCAAAAAGAACATAATAGTTAACACTATCAATTGGTTGAATTTTGGACAGCAATAAATGGAAATCTGCTAAAAGTTGGGGCTCACATGTGTTCTATAAAAATAATCTATGATTAAATCCTTTTGCCCCATGCTCAGCATGATGAAGCAAGGAATAAAATTCTTCCCACTAAAGCTAGAAATGTAGAAGCAGCAAAATCTCCTCTCTCAAACTTTTTGGGGAGGCACAACTCTGGCTCTGTCTTTGTGGTCTGGAGCCGAGAGCAAGGTGAGGTGTGACTGTGTGCATGTTGCAGCCACATGGACTGTAGTCTGGCTGATACGTCCCTTGCAATAAGTGAGACTTTACCCTTCAATAAAAAGGCTTGGCCAGTCTTGTCTGATTTATGCTGACTACGTGGTGCAGCCTCAAGATATTTTTTGGTAAGTAATACAGGAATCTGCCTGGCTGGCCACCTTTTTACGCTTTGCACCTAGTGTAGGTTTGGACGTGTGAATAAAGGATGTGGGCATGGGAGTGGTGCAAGGGTCCATTTTCTTCCAGTCAGTAAACTTGTGTCCTAATCTCCATTTTGCAGGAAGGGAAAGTGAGACTTGGAGAAATTAAGGCCTAATGTAATTAAAATCAATGGGAAATAAATGAAGATGTTGTTTTTGGGGGATCTAGCCCCAGCGATTTCCGTAAGGTGAAACGTGAAGTTTCTCCGAAAGGAAGAAGTCCATGAGACCTCCTGACAAATATCCAGGTGTTGCCTTGTGCTTTACTTATGGTATCACCTGTCTTTCAAGTGGATTTACCTCCTGCTTACTGGGCTGCACTTCAACAGAAGTGTCTTAATGTTTGAACACAGGTGTAAATGTTGGGAAGTATTAGGGGTCCATTGTCATCAGCACTATGTTATTTTGTAACTTGTACAATTTTTAGAAATTGTTAAGTAAGGCTGAAGGAGGCTCACCCTTTTGTTGAAGGTGCTGAACTACTGTCTTGTTGCTTCTGTCACTGTTGTGTTGGCTGTGCTTAAGGTCACTATTTTCCTGGATTTTCTCTTCTCAAAGGCAGATTTTTATTCAATAACCT
The DNA here is from genome assembly GCA_000699545.1 of Podiceps cristatus. NCBI lineage: Eukaryota > Metazoa > Chordata > Aves > Podicipediformes > Podicipedidae > Podiceps > Podiceps cristatus. The sequence goes on from KL275571.1 coordinate 4,290, forward strand.
GGATGTTTCTGTGAGTTGTGACTGGACTTGAAATTCCTTGATTTGTTGGGATCAAATCCTCAATCCTCAGGATCAAATACTGAGGAAGCCAGCTAACGGAGACAGTTCTTTCAAAAAACAGACTGTATCCATGCTGTTCCCAGGAACCCAAAGAAGTTTGCCTGACTTGTAATGCTGTAGATTGAACCATTTGGACTTTGATTTCACCATTTTAAAGCCAGTGATATTCATATGAAGTTAATGGAGTTTCTAGCAGTGCAAAATCTGTCCTCTACTCTTCCAACTTTTCAGAGAGATTTCATCTTTATGCTTTTTTTTTTTTTTTCCCTCCTGAAGGAGGAGGAGGGAAAAAAAAAAAAAAAAGAAACATTTAAGGGGGGAAAATAGAGATAAGAAAGCCCATGAAGAAATACTATTTCTAAGTAATGTACTTTTTTCAATGACAGCTTAGTATTTTTGTTAAACGGCACCACTTTCAGCTTTCAAAAAGGTTTAGCCAACAGTGCTCACACTGCTTTCGACAAGGTAAACCTTGCCCACCCGTTATAACCTTTAGGTCATTCCAATCATGTTATTTCTCCCATAATGCCAGAAGTAATGGAGTAGGCAGGAAGTGAAAGTAGAAGTTATACAGCACTGCTCTCCTGCCTTTTGTTTGCTTGTCTATAACTGCCTTAAACTACTTCCTTCTCATCATTATAACAATGGGATGAAATGGTTCGTTATAAATGGCCATGAAGTAAAGGCAGGCTGCAAAGGCTTCTGTAACCTATTATTATGACCTTTCTCTCATCAGTAATTGTTTAGCAATTTGTACCTGAAAAATCCAAGCTGTCTGTAATGTGCCACACAAGGTGTGGTGAAAGGGCTTTGGAGACAGCTAGAATAATTATTAAATACCAATGTGGTATAAGGCAGCAAGTATAAGCAGCATGAAAAGGCATCAGAAGACTGAATAATGAACTCATCTTCAAATGCATTAGGCCCTGGCTTGTTTTGGTGAAATAAATGCATGTGATTTAACACACAGAGACTGCTGATGCTGCGCCTAGATTCGCTTCATTAAGAAAGAAACAAAACAGACCTGGTGTAATTCTGCCATAAGGTATCTGTGGGCAGAAACCAGACTCCATAAAAATCTTGGTGTCTCACAGAAATAGCAGGGAGGATAGAAGCCTGAAATACCCTCTTACTTTACTCATAAGCTAAAGGACCTGTTGTAAACACCATTTCAGTGTTAGAGCCCACCTATTTGTTTAGATTAAAGCTGTTAAGTAACCTGACCTTTTCTAAACCCCTTTAACTGATCTCTGGGGGCAGAAGCTTTGCAGATATTTTTTCCCTAACTTTTGAACATGGCAACTAATAGAGTTGTCCTCGTGACTGGTGGTGACTCAGAGCCAGCCACAGTAGGCCTCGGTGAGTGTAACGCAAGATGAATGGCAGTAAGTGTCTGTGGGCTGCGAACGCTGCTGTGTCTCCAGTAGCATAGTGGTTGCAGTAAGATCTTTCACTTACGTTCTGGAACTGAAAAGTAAAATTTCTGATATTTCCAGTGTTTGTCTTCAGCTGCATTGTTTGAGGTATTTTGTCCAACTATTCCTTGTCCTAAGTCTGGCTACCCACTACTTTGTGTGGTTTGTCTTTTGCTGGCCCCTTTCCCGTACCCGTTAGTGTTTGCCCGGCGAGTGCCAAAGCTTTCATTCTTCCTTCCCTGAATGGCTCCAAATTTGCATCTCATGCAAACAGCCCAGCTGCCAGAGTCACACTCATGGTAAATGGCTGACACACTATTTATACACACTTCTCAGTAGCAACTTGCTCCTTGGCTATGTGGAGAAAAGAGTGTTGCTTGACTTTATTTTTCACACTTTTTTTTTTTTTTTAATTCTTTCTCTTAAAATATTTTGACAGATTTTTTTCTAGCTTTGTGGCTTTGGCAACAGCTGATATTGGCTTATCTCTTTAGTTACGCTTTTTACATTACGACGTTGAGCACAGTCAGCCTGGATGGTGAGCAAGGGGCACGAGTGCAAGGAAACAGCCATGGCGATGGGAAGCGCAAGTGGCTGCAAGGCAGAGTCTTGCAGCGAACTGCCGTGTGTGCCCTCTCCTGGCGGGAAGCAGCCAGCTCAGGCCGGCACGCCATGCTCCCTGAGCCGCTGGCTGCTCTGGCAGGTCAAGCAGCAAGAGATAATATAGGGATTTATGCAGCAAACAAGACTAGACTCTTCCTCTGTAACCTCAGCTATTGTCACTGTATGCTCCTTAGTAATGCTCCAGACTTCCTGCCCTCTGGGCCTGTCTCTTCCAACTCACTTCCTTCAGCTCTGGCCTTCTAAGTTTGGCAAGAAGCTGCTAGGGCAGCTGATGGGGTGGACTGGTCTTCCTCAGCATTAGGCTGTGGGTTGAGGAGATCACACCTCCATCTGGATGCTGACACCCTCCCTTCGAAACAAAGCCGCACCGCTGCAGTTGACTGAAGGTCTGGGAAAGGAGGTTCTGGGATCCATCTTGTCCCTCCTAAATTGGGATCACTGCAGTTTGCTAAGCTGTGGATGGGCCGGAAGCCTTGTTCCCAGGAGCTTTGCAGAGGGACTTCATCCGAATCCTCGTGTGGCTTTTCCAGCTTGCTTCCTCTTCCTGCTTCTTCAGGATGGAAAGTCTTTCGGGCCTTGTTATTCAAATCCTGGCTACATTGTGGTCACATGCAATAGCAAAAGGGCTGTTGCTGTTTTATTTTCTGCATTATGATGACTTATCATAAGGCTCAGTCCTTCTGCCATGCAGAGCTGATGTGAAGTGTGCACTGGAGTTTACTGCGCTCTGGGCTTTTAGGTGAGATGCCAGAACTGCTATTGCAGGTCCCTATATAAGGACTTTGGTGGCCTTAATGTTCTAGAGATGGCTTCATTTTACTGTTATGATTGCTGTGGTGCTTGTATAGCATTTCTTTAATTTGTTGGAGGAAAAAAAATGCTGTATCTTTGTAAACTAGCGTATCATGTACTGTTAGTTAACCTAATCTGCCCAATGTTGCATTATATTAGGCAAGGGAGGAGCTAGATTGAGCAAAACAAATGTCAGTTTTTCTCTCTTCCCTTCGTACTTTATTTATGAACCTTTTACACAGATTTCTTTCTGCTTTCAAATCCAAAAGCAGTGATGATGGAGAAGGATTTTCTTATCTGCTGCTAAGGAGAAACTGAGGCCCTAATCCTGCAAATATTTATTCCTGGGCTTAACTTTAAAATTAAGAATATTCATTAATCTTGGCAAGATCAGAGCACAATTTACCTTTTAGATGAGTCCACCAAATCACTTTTCAATAAGATAGCACTCTTCTTTCCTGCACAGGTGCAGTGAGTACTGTCTGTTCAACATGGCTGATGTTTGATCTGTTTAGTTTGTTTCCAGTTCATAAGAAAGCGGTGGAAAAGGTCCCCCCATTAAGTTTTAAATTTGTGTAGGAATTTTGGTGAATTCCTTGAAATTCAACGGAAAGCTTGGTTTTTAAGTTAGGCATTATGAGCATCAAATTAAGCTGTCAGCATGTGAAGTGATACAGAGGAAGATGTGTACAAGTACAAGCACACTCACACGAACACACACACATCTCTTTCCTCTCTGCCGACTGGTAAGTCTTAACAGCAGAACTAGAGGCTGGGAATTACATTTTAGTAATTCTTTTCTAGTTATGTCAGATTTCTAGCATGCTATTAGAGACATATGTGTCATCCTCACCATCACCCAACATATCATTGCTGTTTCAAACTGTTACCAGAGCTGTTGACACAGAATATTGTGTCTGTCGACAGCTCCAATTAGTTGGCGTGTCTGACTACTGACAGCACAGTCTACTTTTGTTTATGAAGACGGTGTGAGCTGTATCTCACTCTCACAACCTCCAGTGGCAGACAGATGGATAGAACTATATAATCATCAACGGAAGCGGGTGATATTCTGTCTTCACAAATCATCATGTGGAGCAGAACCAACGGCCTTTTGTCTGCTTTCAGAAATGACTGCAAGATTCCTCCCATCTGTCAAGTTATGAGGATGAATATGTATAAAATACATCAGATATATAAGCGGGGTTTTGTATTGTGGTGTGGCTTTTTTTTTTTTTTTGTTTGATTGGGGGGGTGAGGGGGAAGGGGGAAAAACTGCTTCTTAATTTTCACCAGATGTTAGCTATGAGACATGGAACAGTAGAGGGAGAAACACAATCATTTCCTCTCAAATTGAAGTTTCTTGATTTTTTTTTTTTTTTTTTTTTTTAAAAAAAAAAATGGACCAACCCCTCATCATTTGCAAATGTGGAACCCCATTGATTTCCTAAGGTCATACAATTGCAACTGAGCACAGAATTTAGGCTAATGCACACTTTACATGTATTTAATCCTCTCTATTGTGTGATCATAAAAATCTTTGCAGCTGCCCAACCAGCGATGTTCTGCTTTTCATTTAATAGCAGTTACAGATACAAACTATTTTCAAATATACAGTTCCAAGTTGCCGAGTGGTTCCTCAAACACAATATACACTGAGTTCAGGGAGTGTTTGTTCTGAGAACAGATGCCCCCTTCCCAACTAGGTAAGTAGTATAGATTTGGCTCATTCATTCAAGCAACATACTCTTTAGTATTCCTTATAAGACCTAAAATTTGTGTGACATTTGTTTTCTTAAGAACAGTAAGATTAATTGATATATATAGATTTTTAAGAAACAAGGTTTTTCTTTTTACTTAATATATCAAAATATCAAGGCTTTCAATAGAACTTTTCTTACAGCCAGCAAATTCTCATAAAGCAAACAAATGTCCGTCCACTTGAAAGTGAAGGGGAAATCAGAATATGTATTGTATTTGTGCTATTTCTCTGCCTAGTTTTTCTGCTCTGTACTACATAATGTTTTTCAGCTTTCCTCTGCTGTAACACATGCTATAAACATTTAAGTGGTGATCCTGACTGCTAAAAGTTAGTGTTTGTTACTGACTGAAGTGGAAGCAGGATTTGAGTTTTATTTAGGAATTAAGGAATGCAGATTCACTTGTTATTTGCTATATTATACATAGCAAATGAATAAGTGCCATTTCCTTACTCTTGTGAGAAACAAACTCTCATCTTGGGAAAATGTCCTAACTTTCCCTGCAGTGTAAGCAGGATCTAGCGTATAAAATGGGTACTTAAAGGATCAGAGAATAACACTGGTTTATAGCATTTTTGGTTTTGTATTTTACTTCAGGATCAGATTCCTAAGACAATTGGAACAAAACCACTGATATCCAGGGTAGTTTTGATGATCCGCCCCCTCCCTCCTTCTTCCCCCCCCGTATCTTCTGTAAAGCTGGTAATCCCACGAGTAAAATTTAGTGGGAAGGATGCAACTGCCTACTAGTAATCTCTGCTGCAGTTTTGAAGGAAAAACTAAAAGTTTAATCCTGACTGATTTCACATCCCTATTAATTCCATTGGGCTTTTCTCCACTAGTGAAAAGAACCTACAAATGGGAAGGAATGTTACTGCTCTGCATACAGGCCAGTTCCCTGTGTGTTCAATGCAATAATTATAACAGGTAAATCAGTAATATAAAAGCACTGTATTTTATTCAGAATATATCAATTTTCCAATGGTGTGTGGTTTTGATTTTTTGCAAATCCTCACACAGCTGAACCTGTATGGGGTACAATACTTTTGCCTTGGAATTTTTTAGCAATTGATTTTAAAATATACACGAATTCATAGCTGTACTCTAGTATTTTTCAGTTGTAGATGAGCAATGATATCATGAGATTGATTATGCAGCACAAACTCAGATGAAATGTTGAAAATTCCTGAGCAGGTCACAGAATAAACATATTAAAAGACATTTGTTGAACATCAATGAAGTCCAAAGAAATTCATGATGAGCTCCTGGCTAATGTAAGAACAAAGGGATAGCTAAGTTAGGTAAATAAATAATTTTTGATTATTTACTTGACTGTACTAATTGCTGTGACCCAGTTCTTAATCAGAGATGTCAGTGAAATACTTTATGGAAGTCAGGCATTTATTCAAATGAAAACTCTGGTATTTAGATCATAAAAAGCACGTGGGTTAGAGTGAGAGAAACAGAGGCTGTTGACCGACCTGTTGAGAGTTGCGGAGCATGTGTGATTGAGAGTTACTACTGCGTATCCAGGTTGTGAAGTGTGACAGTAAGCAGAGGACTTCCACTAGCTCCTCTTCTGCTGTGGGTCACTGGGCCTTTTTGTTTCAAGGCCATAAGAAGGACAGAATTATTCAGAGCGATGATGGGCTGGAGTAGCATCAAGTCTGTAGCCACTGGCTCTGTGACTTCACGGAGATTGAGAGCTGCTGCAGAGCAGGAGTGCTTTGGTGGGAAGTTCTTTGCTATTGCCAGCACCTGCAAGCTCTCTTCTCTTCCTGTCCCTGGTGTGCATAGTAGCAATAAGGCATCTGGCTTCAGAGAGAGACCCTTCTTGGGATGCAGATGCTGGAGAGGTTCATCTGTGGCCTTAGCCAGTTTACCAAAGGTGACTTTTTCTCTCAAATGTCATGTTCACAAGAACATCTCTGGTCAGCCTTCTGGGACACTCTTCTCATCTCCAAACACAACTCCTTTCCCTATTTCTACCTTCTTGTCCCTCATGCCGTATTATTCAGGCTGAGGGATTGCCAGCACTGATGCTAGCTTTATATTTGTTTCAGTATGTTATTTTTATGATTGATTTTTTTTTTTTAAAGTAATGCTGTGTTACACTCTGAGAAACCAGTGATGCCTCTGTTTACTGAAATAGGAATAGTATTACTTAGTGATTATTTTTTGTGCCCTTGAAGTGAACTGGGGTTTGACTGGGAGCTGAGGAGCCCATTACCACCTGGACAGCCATTGCACAGAGAAGACATACAGTCAGATATAGTCCCTGATAATAAAGAGTAGAGGCGAACCACAAAAAAGAATGGTTTTATCCCCATTTTACATACAGGAATTGAGGCAGTCAGAGATTGGGTTACTTATGCAAGTCTATGGTATGAAATAAGTTCTCATCTCTTGTGTTCCTGTATGTGCCTTAACCACAAATCATCCTTCAGGCAAATTTACCTGTCACTCTGGTAGTTAAATGAGATTTGCTCCTGTGGTAACTTCTGCAAGTTTAAACTTGTTTTGAGCACATATCAGAAAGAACAAGTTGTTGCAGATTCATACTTAGGGCAGGGGGTACGCTGGACCACCAACTCCTGGAATATTTTTCATCAGGAACGTGTGAATGTTTCCCTTGTTTAAACCAATGTGGTTGCACTGAAAATACTTATTATAGAAGCACATTCTGTATCCCATGAAATGTTTATGTTAAGAAACTGCTTTGGTTTGAACAGAGTTCAAACTTAAAATAGAATTTTACTTCAACTTCTTTAAAACGTGGAACCAAATCCTGGCAGCAGTAGTTGACTTGAAAACGGTGGAGTTCCACTAAGGAAGAGTTAGTGCTTATCTCTAATGGAAAACACCCCTTGTAGTTAGGGAAACGAAAAGGAATATCCCGATTTTGGAGGAGGAAAGAGATACATTTTTAAAACGCTACACCTAAGACTCTGCAGGTTCAGAAGACTAAGCTCAGTTTTAAGTCAGTTGAAAGTCAGTTCTGTGCTGAGATCGCTGGACTGTGCCACTGGTTATTGGTAGTGCTCTATCAGCAAGTGGGATTTTTATCTTATTTTGCCTGGCTTGCTGTGTGGCCAGGTGCTAATCCTGCGACCTACCCTAATTCTCAGAGTTCTTTTCCTATTTTTCATTGCAGGATAACAAGTATCTTGACTGTAATCTATTAATTGAATTGAATAAACTTGTTTCCCTAGCAGTGAGAGCATATTGTTTGCACACAGTGTCATCCCAGGCCCTCCAGCTATCGAAAGATTGCCAGATATGTTTATTAAACCCCCTGAGCTTGGAAAGAACACAGAAAACTGTCATCTAGAGCAATACGAAAGTGCCTATCTCAGCTGGGGATCTGGCTGTTATGAATAAAGGAAGAGTTTGTGGTAGAGTTTTGAGATGTAAAGAGAAAAGGCTTCCCTATGGTGCAAATGTGTTGGAACCCTCAGGCGAGAAAAAAAAAATATTGAATTGTTGCTGGCAGTACAATGTAATTATTGAGTTAGCTACAGCAAGATCTGCAAGCTTCTGAGGTAAAGGCCTAGTGACGTGTGTTTTTTTTTTTTTTTTTTTTTCTTCCCTTGGGACAATTAAAATTCTGATTTGTAACATTTTTTTCCCTTCTTAGTAGTTATTGAACCACAAATACTACCAAATTTCCAATGTTTTTGTGAAATTATAGGTTTAAAAGTTCCCAATCTGCATCTGCTTCCTTTCCTCATTCTGTTGTAAGCAAAATGTGAAGTTGCCAATAGTGAAAGAAAAGATGGAAGGAATAATAAAACCTCATTCCAGGTCTAAACTATTATTTACCGCAGCTGGAATCTCAGACCTGGAGACTCTGGTTTGTTGTACTACATCCTGGCTTTATTGAGCTTTTCTGTATTAATGTCAGGATTTCACCTACATGCAACAGAACCAGAGCTGAGGAATCTAGATTAGAATTGTCTCCATGAAGCATGTTTGTTTCTATTGACCTGAAATCTCATATACTTGAAGGTGTATTAGATTAAAATATGTCTACATCAGCAATTGCTGACTTTTTTTTTTTGGTTGTTATCCTACTTAGAGGCTGATAAATTCCTGCAAATTAGCAATACAAACTCAAATCATGTTATTAAAAAGTGAAAGAATTAATTTCTGTTGGTCTGATGATTCCGCTTGAAGTTGTGATATTTCTTTGGGAGCTGCTGGTCTAGATGCTGCAAGGTCCTGGGGTGTTCCTTATACTTCTTTTCCCCAATCCCCTCCATTAATCATTAGAAAGTTCTTGCTGGCCATCTTGGAAAAGAAACTTCTTCATATTAATTAAACTTATACCCTTTGTTGTTCATATGTGCTATGGCCTTATTTTAGTGCTAAAATAATATTTTTATTGTATGTTAGCCTTATTGATTTTTTTTTTTTTTAATGAAACAATCTTCTAGGGGCTGATTTTGGCAGCCTGTGCTGCACAGAGAGTATACTAGAGTATGTACTCTTAATATTTAATGATGAGAAGACACGGAAAATGTGTTGTGTAGAAAATAACAAGTGGTGAGGTTGAGCCCGAACAAGGGCTGATGCTTATCTCTGGTTCCCATAAATTGCCCGAGACAATGAGGATCTTTCCATTCACTTTGAGCTGTGGCCTGGGTCCCATGTGTCTATACCCAAAATATATTGTTGTCATTGATTATTTATGTTGTCATCATGCCTTAAGGCTCCAGTCCAAATCTCTGGATCCTATTGTGCTGGATCATTATTGAAGCACGCAGCTAGTGCTGCTCTTAAAGGTCTTTCAATCTAAACAGAATAGCTGTTTCATAAAACAGTCCTTTTCTAGAAACAGTAATTTGATTCACATGACAACACACACGAGTGGCCTGCTTGTGTTTTTGGCTGCCGTGGTTCTGTGTTACAATCCCTGCTGCCATCGCCAGTAAGCCAAAACTAGATATAGCTTTTTTTTTTTTTTTTTTTTTTTTATTTCTCAAGCTTAAGGAAGTACTTTACCTTTACAGGCATGTACTCCTTTATTTTCTGTTGTAGTCTAGTCAGATTTTCCTTGCTTTTCCAAGGGGAGCGCAGTTCATGTGAAACTGCAGTTGTATTTGCCCTGATATGTGAGGTTTCTGTAAAATATTTTTGATTTTACTCGACCATCCTCCAAGGAGGTGTATTAGAATGTTCCTATGGTCTGTTCTCTTCCTTGCAGCTTTTTGCAGAGGTGAGCTTATTTCTTCATATCCCAAACTGATAACTGAGAGTCATGAGCTCTTAAGATTCAGGATTTCGTTAATAACCTTGTAGATGGAAGGAGAGGAGAAGAGGTTCTGAAGTGTTTGGTTTGACTGTGGGGTAAGGACCCTGTCTTTAGTCACCTTTGCTCATGCAGAACGCAAAGGGAGCTTATTCGAACTTTAGCAAGGCAAGAAGTTCAGTTGCAAGGTCTTGCATACTGAAGAGAATATATCCATCACTCACTAGTAGCTGATGCAAAATCCTTATGTAGGAGGAAAACTACTGAAAACTTTTGTATCCACAGTGTTCCTCACTTCTGCTCTATTTGTGGTGTTTCCTGAACTTGGGTTCTGGGGCAGCCACACTGCTGGCTACCGGGAGACATAAATGGGAACAACTCTCTATTCCAGCAGAGAACTTGGGCTAATTAACTGATTGATGGTGGTGTTTGCCATAGAGGCGCTGTGGAGAGGTGTTACTGCTCTGAAGAGTAGTACTTCACCTATTTGCAACCTAACCTGTGCCTCTTGTTCACTGTTGACAAAGTTACCTTTTTATCCATGACATCTTGTGAAATTCTTTGCTGATACTGAAGCCTTATGGAAAGAACTAAGCACATGTGCCACCCTTGTGAGTCAATGCTGAAGAAAATCGAGTTGTTTCAGCTGAACCTCAGAGCAGTACCCATTTGTCCACCAGTCAGTGTTTAACCTCATCTCACTCAAAGGCCTTGTAGTTGCCTTTGTAAATTAGTGCTGGGTTGGGTGGGTTTTCTGTAAACTGCATAGACTTTCTCTTGAGTCTGCTAAGAGAGAGAGGAGCATGCAGGGCCTTCTTACGCTTTTCAACTGATACCTCTATGAATGTTGTCTGGGAGCTAAAGGTGGTTAGTTCCACTTGCGAACTGTTTGCTGGAGTTTCCCCAGTTTGGAAATCCCATCAGTCCCCTTTTCTGCTAGTAAGTACCTGCACTGTCATCCTTAAGATGACCCATTCTGTAACTATTTGTCTGTACTCTCCACCTAGAAAGTGGATGCTCAGCTAGGAGATCCAGACTTTGTTCTCAGCCGGACTGCTGACCTGCTGATGAATGCAAAACAAATGCCTGCAACTTTGTGCATTGTTGTTTGGGTTTTTTGGTGTGTGGGTTGGGTCTTTTTCCTTCTTTTTTTTTCCTTCTTTTTTTTTCCTTCTTCTTTTTCCTTCTTCTTTTTCCTTCTTCTTTTTCCTTCTTCTTTTTCCTTCTTCTTTTTCCTTCTTCTTTTTCCTTCTTCTTTTTCCTTCTTCTTTTTCCTTCTTCTTTTTCCTTCTTCTTTTTCCTTCTTTTCTTTTTTTTTCTTTTTTTTTCTTCTTTTTTCTTTTTTTCTTTTTTCTTTTTTTCTTTTTTTTTTCCCCCCATGTCTTCTGTGACCTGTGCTTAGACTTGTCTTATGTAGAACTGTCTCTTACTAAACATCAGCTTTACAGTACCATATGCTTTTTCTCTAAGCACTTGCTCACCTGCCTCCTTTCTTAGTTTACTTCAGATATATGTGCTTCAGGCTTTGTCATTTAATAAACATTGTGTTCTAAAATAACTGGCCTTTAAAATTAAGCAGGCGGTCATGAGCTAGATTACTGAAGATGTTTTAGTGATGTTTACCCAGCAGTGTGATTTTGGAAAATGCTACAAGATAACTTTCACTAGGAAAGATATTCACTGAGAACTACAAGGACTACTATGACTGTCTGAGAAAGGTGATTATTCCCTTCCCTGCTCCCCCCCGGGATACTGGGGAGGAATTCTGCAGCACCATCTGTAGTGCAAGGTTTTATCTACAAATTCAGCCGTGTATTAGTGTAAAACAATTTTCAGTTTAAATAGGTGACATACTGAGTGCTTTAAATGATCTTTAATCTTTATATATAAAAAAAAAGATTATATATCTAGACATATGATCTTTATTCAGCTGAAGTTGGTGGCAAAACTCCCACAGGATTTAGTGGAGCAGAGCCTTTCCTGGTGTCCCTCCTTCACAGGGGATTTTGAGATTTCACAGTTTGACTTTTGAGATGTACTTGGACTGAGCTGCCCCGTTTAAAACTCTTGATGAAGAAATTTTTCAATTTCAGCTTTTTTGTTTAACGCTTTAAAGTAAACAAAACATGTTTAAGAAAAGTAAAATGTTTTGTTTTGCAAATACAAAGATAGAAATTTTTCATGCAGTCAAAAAAAAAGGAAAAAATCTGTAATAGTAGTGAAGTTGCTGTGAAATTCACCGATTTTTTTTTTTTTTTTTTTTTTTAGGTATTATTGTAGAATCAAGATGTAGGTCTGTCAAAATATTTGTTACCAGCTCTAGATTTCATTCCAGAATTTTATATTAGTTTTGCTTCACGGAGTTTTTCAGTTTTACTTTTGGGCCTTGGAAAATAAAAAAAAACCCCACAATGTCTTTGACAATGTAAAGGTACCTGCATAATACCTGCAAAATACTCAAATTTTTTAGGTTATGGAAAGCAAAAGGTTTACATGCATTTCTTTAAAATACTGACCTTTCCTTCCCAAAATACCTACGTGTTTGTTTTGTTTGGTTTTTTTTGTTTTTTTTTTTTTTTTAAATTTATTATGATATTTTTATCTTGGGCAGGGGGCAACCCCAGACTTTGTTTGCAGCTTGGATGACTTTATAGTAAAGTCATTTTTTTCACAGGTCTTTTACCCAGAATGACAGTCTGTGTTCCCTATTACCCTTTTACACAATATTCAGTTGTTATGATATTGTATATATGCATTAACAAATAAAGGAATGCATCCACAACAATTATGTTCCTCTTCTGCTTGATTTAGTTGTCAGCATGCATTCACGACTCTGTAAAGTATCTCCTTCACAGCCTTGTCAGGCATACCTTTTTCTCCCCAGAATGTCAACTTAGTGCAGCAGGCAGGCCAGGTGAGCTTGGCTCACTTTCAGGTTTTGTCTGTCTCTTTATCTGAAATTTTTAAAGGGGGACGTCAGAAGAGGTAATTGCCATAAATTACACACTGTCTGTTGTAAATTGTGATGAGAACATAATTGAAAATTGAGCTGAGAGGCACTTCCTGGATTGAAGCCGTACGAGAGCCAGAGGACAGCCTCAGCAATTTGCGGTGGGCCCGCAAAGTCATTTTTTCCACCCCTCTCTCCAAAAGTGTAATTGATTCCGGTGCTGTACGATTACACTCCTGTGTCAAGGGTTGGCCCGAGGGTCCTGGAGAGGGTTATGGAGATGATTCTGTGGGGCTCACACAAATAATAGACTTGTTTCATGTGAGTACTGTGTGAGGGGAATATCAGCTTTTTCCGACAGGAGAAGTGGAGCTTGACTGCTTGCGCAGAGATGTCACTGTCAGAAAGGGACATTGTTCAAGGTTCCCAGTCTTTGTGTGTGTGCGAGCCCTGGTATATTTGTGCCTCTCTCGGGCATTGCTGGGGGTGGAGATATAAGTATTAAGGTTGGGGGAGGAGGAAGAGTTAATTCTACTCTCTTTTCCACCCACTTTTTCCCCCCTCTGTCTCTCAGCTAAATAAAAATGTGAAATGCTAATGAACAAATCAACTTAAGTAGGTATTATTATTCATAACAGAGACTCATACCTAGAAGAGTTAAGTGACTGAAATAGTAGGTACAGGAATTCCTACCAGGAGAGGACGAAGAACTGAGATTTTCTTTGGCCACTAAACCCTGCTGATACTGACCCGGAATACCTTCCACACAGCCCAGGGTCCCCCCAGCCGGCAAGAGAGGAGATTGTGGATCTGAAGGCTGTGATAAGAGGGATTCAGTGTAGCAACCTTGGCAGAGCACTGACCCATCCAGAATTCACTAGAAAACACAACTGCTTTGTTCATGATTTTCTGAACAGATCCCAGCCCAGGGCCAAGCGATGAATTTGAAAGTTTGGCCCCATTGCATGGTAACACTTCAGTCTTACGTACTCTTAGACTTTTATGTCCATTTACATTCTTTTAGGTCTGTGCATACATAAAATGCATAACAAAACAAAAACACAAGGGGTGTTTTTCACCCCTTGTGAAAAACAAAACACCCTCCCATGAGGGAACATTAATTGTCATATTGCATAAAAGACCTGGGATAAAATGGATTTACTGTAGTCCCTCAACAGCTGGAATTACACAAAACTGAGAGTACTATTTTTTTCTATACTTGCAGCTCATGTGAAAATAAATGTGTGTATACGTGTGTGCACATACATGTGTGTATTTCCTTACAGCTGGTGGCTTTCACCCTCTTGCTTTAAGGAGATTTAAATAAACATTTTCATTGCCATTGGGAAATAGCCTTTAAGCTTCTGAATCCAATTCATGTTTTGAGTACTTCTCACCCCATTGTAACATTTATACTGCGGCACCAGCCTTTTGTAGGTATAATTCTTTGATGGTGTTTCCCAAGAGGGATGACCTTTTGCAAAAGCCTCTGTAACTCTTGGGTAGAGAATAAGAGGTAGCAAAGCAGGCAGCCACCTGTGTCTGGCATCCTTGGCCCTGCACCCCTGGGATGGTTTTTACCTTATGGGCTCTTACGGAATTCCCCTGGAAGCTGACTTGGGAGAAGACGAAGTGGGGAGGCAAGGCTCAACAGGAGGACAGGCAGTTTTGGACCTGTACATTTCTACTCCTTTCTCTGTTTTCCCTGCAGAACTAGAATTTGAGAGACAAGCAATCAGGAACACCAGGATATTTGTGTATTAGACCAGGATATTTGTGTATTAGACCTTTATGTAAATCATGTAATGAGCTACTTTGTGTATTTAGAAACACAGTTTATTTGAAACATTCCTCTCAATGGCAAAGTTCAGGTTACGATAGAAAAGGGCCAGCCGCACTCAGGCTCCTCTCTCAAACTAAGGCAGCAGGGCTCTGCTGGCCTAGCCTGGGAGTGGGTACCCTGGGTCAGTGAAGGTGAAGGGATTTTAGGTAGCTGTACTTTCTGGAGGTTCTTAAGCGCTTTGTCAGCTACTGCAAGGACACAAGAAGTGGTGCTGGTGGGTTACATTACAGACCTGATAAAACAACTGTCTGGCCTGGAAAGTGCTAGGGGTGTATTTGTGGGAGAGCTGGGGAACCAAATGGGTAAAAAAAAAAAAAAACAAACAACAAACAACCCACAATTTTCACATATTTTTCTTTTTTTTTAAGCTGGATTTTTTTTTTTTTTTAATTCTGACCTTTACATCCATCTCTAAAAATAACAAAAAGTACCTGGCACATACTTTGGTGACTTTATGTGGGCTGTTGCAAATAGGGCATGGCCTTGGCCAGCAATGGGACGAGTGGAGTTCCATGCTTGTCAGACCTGGTGATACCAGGATTTGTTCATCTGTCTATTTGGTGGTTGTTTACAGTTGTTGTATTTTGTAATGAATTAAAATATAGCCCTCCAGGACAAGTACCAACATGTTAGCACAGGGCTGAGTCTTTAGAGAATTGCTGAAGTGCCAGTGAGGCAAGTCTTTGGGTTGCCAAGTGCAATGTTGAGTTGTTTCTTCCTTTTTTTTTTTTTTTTTTCTTAAGGTGATTTTCAGACATGGGCCGAGTACCAGTGTTTCGAGTTTTGTGGAAGTTAACACAAATATGGCACATCCTCAATTCTGGATTGGAGACTGGAAATAGCAGCTGAATAATTACAATACTGAGGTACTAACAGGAAAACAGCACTGAGTGTGTAATCCTGAGAACATGAAAATCTTGGGGAAAGAATTGCACTGATGGGTGAGTGATGACCTAATTTTGAGTCAAATGTTAACAAAGGGGATTTTATGGTTAAAGTGCTGGTCAGCATGGTATCTTTTCTGCTAAGTGTCTCTGGGGTTGAGCACTGGTGACATAAATGACTTGTTCTATATTTTATATCACAGCAGGTCTGACTAGTTGTTTCATTTAATTTGATTGGACTCGTATAGCTTACCAGACAAAGGAGGAGTTAAACTGCTGTACTGGAAAATGTGGAAATTACAGTCTTTTGTTTCAGTAAACCAATTGGTTTTCTGAACAGACAATCCTAGTCATCATGTCTTGAAAGCAATACAAAGCAGATTGGATTGTGAAGAAATCTTCATGTCAAATAACCTGCAAAGAAAAAAAAAATCTTCCAAGGGCAACTAGAAAATACTCAAGAGGTTTCTTTTACTTTAAATGAGAGTCAACAAAAAGGTGTGGAGAAAAAAATTTAAGTATTTTTTTGAATGCACATTCATGGTTTTCAGTCATATTTGGACAAAAATCTTCTAAGAAGCTGAGGCTGATGGTGAGGGATACAGAAGGTGTCTATTCACAAATGAAAAGAACTTTAGCTGATGTTGGAATGC